>CAUYQG010097369.1:0-29142 GCA_963574415.1 Tarsius wallacei
GCCCGGCTAATTTTTTGATTTATTGTAGAGATGAGGTCTTGCTTGCCCAGGTGGGTCTCGAACCCGCGGGCTCAGGCAATCCACTCACCTCAGCCTCCCAAAGGCGCGGGATTACAGGCTGAGCCACCGAGCCCGGCTAATGTTCTTCATATTTTTATTGGAGCAAATGGATTCCCAGAGAGGTTATTCCCCTGGAATGACCAAATAAATTAGAAAGAAAATGCACATTTTTACTTTACATCCAATTTTCATAATAAATACAAATAAAATAAGGTCAACATACACATAATATGTACTGTGTATATATAAAATACTATATTATATGAGAGGGACCCCTAAAACCCAGAATGTATTTATTAAAAAGTGTGTATTTATTCATACATGTTTAAACTTCAGTCACCTTTAAAGTGCTCCCTGTTTGATGCAATACACCTATAGAGATGCTTTTCCAAACTGCTCAAAACAGTTTTTGAACCTGTCGATTTTGATGCCATTTGGTGCTTCTGCTGTTTTTTGTTTCACCTCTTTTACATCAGCAAAACATTTCCCTCTGAAGACTTTTTCTCATTTGAGGAAACAAAAGAGTCACTCAGGGTGAGATCAGGTGAATAGGGAAGGTGGGGCACAAGGGTCACACCGATTTTGGTCAAAAACTGCTGAATACTCAGTGTGTTGTGAGCAAGTGCACTCATAAATCATCCATTATGAAATGGGAAAATGTCTTGAATAAAATTCACTGAAGCCTAACGTAGCCTCTCACAACAGCACTAGCTGGTATACTGATGCCTATGGGTTCCAAGAACATTTACCTAGTGAGGGGAAGCCTGTACTACAAGAAACCCACCCACCAAAAAGATAATTCAATTTTTGAGGGGGTTTCCCCATAATATAGGTATAATATGCCTTATGCATATACAAATGTATAGCACACTATATATAAAATTGTGTATCTTATATATAATATATTACCAAGGTCACATAGTAACTGACGGGGATGATAATGCTCGCTATGTGTTCTGTTTGCTCTTCTTCCAGCCAATTTCTGCTCAATGGACTCTGATCAGAAAGAATAATTGCCGCTTTCAGACCCAATCATAGAAGAGCAGATCGAATTGCTCCGTACTTCTTTCTTCTCTGTATTGATGAATGTGGAGTGTTCTAAATGGATGTGGAGTGTTCTACGAGATAGTGGAGCATCTATCAGCTGTATCCCAGGAACAGAGTCCCTTTCGCACCCCACCTCTGTATTGACACACAATGGACAGGCAGCATAAGAGCTAAACCTTTGCTGTGTTAAGCCACTGGGATGCTACATTTGTTATCACTACAAAACCTATCTTACCCTGGTTGAATTTCCCAGAATTCTCTCAAACAAACCTCAACTAGAGCTTTAAATTCAGTCAAGAGTAGCAGACTTTAAGAGAAATGGTTGTATTCTATTATTCTTTTCTCAAATTGATTTTTAGATCAATTAATAACTTTTTAATTATATTTAAAATACTGTAAGTATAACCCTTTTAATCAGGTTGAAAATTATCTTTCTTTAAATGCCAAACTCTTGAACCTGATTGAGGCTTAAATGCTTTTAAATCTTCAAAGTTCCTCTTATTTCTAGATTATCTTTCAAGCAAAGGGACTTTCTGTAATAATTGATAAGGACACCCAAATCTAGTGTTCCAGAATTAGAAGACAGAGGCCTTGGAGTTGTGTTTTACTTGTGTTACAGAAGGAACCCACCAGTTATTTTATAAAATTAAGAGAACTGAGTTAATGTTAATAATGTAAAACAATGACAACAATTTTAAAAACAGAGCAGCTCTCTGTCAGCTTCATGGTTTATGTAAGACAAAATGAAATAGTGAAGAAAGTATTTTTCACAATTCATCCAGTCCAGCTGGATCCAGTGGTGCAGGAGGAAGCAAACACGTGTATGTGGTTAGAGCTCAAGACTATGCAGTGAAAAGAATGTGTGGTTTGCTGGCTTCAACTACATAGAGGCTTTATGAGAATTAAACAGTTAAGACACTTGAAAGATGGCAAATGTTTAAGTGCTAAGAATTAATATTATCTGAAACTATTAATACATCAATTCCTTGTGTAATTAGTATTATTATTAGAAGCTCTGCAAGAAATCTAATATTTGGAGATTTTCAGTTCTATTTGCAGAACAAAGAAGCCTGGGTATCATTTATCCTCAGTATTTTAGACATGTGAATCAAGAGAACCTAGACAGTAAGTATTTCTCATTTACCCATATTTCAAATAATAGGAATTTTGTATTTATTGGCATGACCCAAAAAGCAATATGGTACTTTGGGAAGGAAATAAAACACAAAATTATTTAAATTCTAGAATAAGGAGAACATAAAAATGGAACCTACCCAGACATTTCAGCTGAGATTAAAAACCCTCTTGGCTACTTGAATAAATTGCTCTTTAAGTAATTAACACTGTGACCTACAATCTTTAGTAAATTCTGATCATTTCACTGTATTCAGTTTCAAGTATTTTCTGACTGGCTTCTTTCCAAATAGTACACCTGTGTGTTAGTTGAACAATGTCTTACTGAAAGATGAAATTAACAAATTTTGTTTGATTTGGACCTTGGTTAAAACTCTGAATTTAAATATTTATATGCAGAGCCACATAAAGAACACTAGCTTAAATTATTCCATCAGGGACTATAATAAAATTTTCATTTAGCTAATAGAACATTAGAATATGCTTAGCTAATAAAAATTATTCATCTCTGTCTTTCTATCAAACACAAGATTGGGGGGGTGAGGAACGATTATTTAGGTATAGAACTTATAGTATTTTAACTGTTTTCCCTTCCATGCTATATCCTCTTCTTAAATTTTTTATTCACTTTGTTTCTGAACTTTGAAAAGTCTTTGACCTATTTTAATTCATAAAAACCCAATAAAACATTGTTTTGATTTTAAGTAATTGGTCTTTAATGTCTTTGATCCCCCTTTTCCATATAAAATAAAAGCCTAATGATTGCTATTAAATGGAAGGAATAAAGTTTACCCCAATAACTATTTTAATTTTATGAGGGCAATTTAAGTTTTCACTTTTTGTCCATTATTTATATGGGGATGTTACAAATGTTGGAAGATGGGATTTGTTTGTTTCCCGTTTTGATCTCAATTGCACAGAATTAGTACATCACTTAGCAGGAGGAGCTGCCATCTGCCCCTCAGCCACAGAGTACAGATGAGTTCAACAGGAAGTGCCACCCTTTAAACCATGCTACAGTTTTGAGCAATCATACTTTCCAGTGAGGCTTGCTCTAGAATGGCCTTCAAGGAGCCCCCATCTTACTGTCATAACATGCATACTCTTCTGGCACTTTGGTACATAGGTTTTACCCACCTTGACAGGAAAGAATGTTGCTGGCTTTCCCTGCCATACTCTCTGGGGTCCCAAATCATGACCTAGTCAAGATCGGGAGAGAAACCTCTAAGAAAGAAGCCTTTTGATTGCACCCGGTGTGCCTCCTAGGTTGCCTCTCAAATGTTATATAAACTGTCTTGGGGACAGTAATGACTGTGTTTTTAAATATTATTTAATTCTACAATAAAATAGTAGAGAAATAAGAATAGATCAAACTAGGTATAGAAGTAGGTACCATATGAAAAACATTAGAGAAAACAGAAGTAGAACATTCATGTGCTAAACATGGATTGGGATGGATGGAAGGACCAAGGAGGCACTCTGGATTTTGGGGCATATGACACATCAAGTGTTCATGAGGCACTAAATATTCATGAGACCTTCAATTAGCCACTTGGTGGTGGTAACTATTTAACCTCCTCTTCTTTTCAATGCACCATTCCATTTGGGGTACTTTGTTATGCAGTAATAGTATTCATAGGACACTGTGAGCCACAAGACATTAATGCTCTGCAGAACTGATGTCCAAAAAAGCAGAAGTAGTATCTACTCCTTTGAAGGCCATATGTCTCTAGTTTATAAAAACTTTAAACACACAAATATAAGAAAGACCTAATTGTATTAATATACATATATAAAGAGCTCTTACAAATAAATAAGAAAATATAAGCAAAATAGAAAAGTGGCATGTTATACACATGCATATCACAGTAAAAGAATAATATACATTAAAATATGCTTCAAAAGAAGTGAGTGTGTAAAAACAAAGCGAGAAAAGGAGAATGAGGGGATAGTCTGGATTTCAAATACCCTCACAATCACCCCCTTCTGACTCCTGCAGCAGCAGGGTAGGTAGAAGAAAGGGGAAAGGCAAAGTGACACCGCACACCCCTCTATGGGTTGTTGGGGCAGGCAAGTGATCCAATGCTGGCTCCCCTGAGCGGTACATATATGGTTCCTTGGTAGGCTACATGTTTCTCTAACTTTCATCTGGTTCATCAAAAGAAAAATTATATTTCTAGGCATTCCAAGAGATATCTTATGTATGCTTAGTCATCCACTTAGATTCCATGTGGCTTTTCCTGTTCCAGCCTGTTGGAACAGGAATTCTAATCATTAGTGTATTTCAAAACTGAAGCCATGGTGTTTCTCACCACAAGATGGAGAGAATGAACCACTTCAACACTCTGTGTCACTATTTGCCACACAGATTCGAGAAAGATAAATGGCTACAATTCTTATAAGAGGGAATTCTGTTGAGTACCTCACTTAAAGTGATTTAGCTGCTCAAGAATCCAAAAGACCTTCCTGGAAGCTGTTCCAGGGTAAGACAGACAGGGAAAGTACTGAAGTTTATGACTTTCTACCTGCCTTCATTTTATTCTTCATTCTTTTTCTACCTGATCATCAATGCATAGTCTTCATATTCAAAGTGGAGTCCAGAAGCATGGTATCACCTGGGAGCTAGTTAGAAATGTAGAATCTCAGTTCAATTTCAAATCAACTTGGTCAGAATCTGTGTTTTGACAAGATCCCCAGGTTATTCCTAAGCACATGTAAAGTTGGAGAAGTATCAATTTATAAAGCAGAATTTGTGGATTTTCCTGCTCCAGTTATTTGCATCCATGTTCATTTTTAGCTGGGCAGATCTGGGAAGAAAAGCTCTATTCTTCCTCCTCCTTTCTCCTTCTTCATCAAACTCCATCTTGTACAAAGCCATTGTTGCCAGCATTTTACTCCTGTGCCATCCTTACATGTATTCTGTTACCCTTTCATATGACCCTTGCTGTTCTCTTATTGTTGATAAATGTCTGAAAGGTTCCCTGGGCTTCATTTACCCTCCTGAGGCTGGAAACACACCCCAAGAATCAGCCATGGTGGCTTTGTGAGCTCCACCCTGCATTTTATCATGCCAGCTGTCATCATTCCCAAAGTTCAGAGGTTATGACTTGTTTCTCGTCAATCCAAATGTGCAGTCAAGAGGCCCTGGTGTTAAGTTGGCAGGACTGATGGCTTAAATATTTTCTCAACTCTGTTCTTTCAGGTCACTTCTTCCACATTGATACCACTTATGTGGGAGTATGAATGTAGTGAAATCATGAGGATTATATCAAGTTTGTCTTTTAGCTTGTATATTGATTAAATCACTGTACGGGCAGTTTCCACAAGCTTTAAATGTACTCTGAAAGAAAGAGTATATGTAACTGGCCCTCGAAATATTTTCATGGGGATTTGGATATACTCTGAGAGTGTACCTTTGCTTCCTAGACATGGAAGAAACTGTTTTTTTTTAAAGGTCAGAAAATGCAAAGATGACTGGTGGTATTTTGGGGATACTGTATCTACAAAGTTAAAATGCTTTTATATAAAAGTGGGTGCACACACACACACACACACAAATACAAGCTTACAACTTCTGTGCCTTATTGGTCAAATTTGTTGTCCTCCACAGGAAAAAAAAAAGGAAACACAAAATTATTCCTCAGAAGAAAAACTAACTGTAAAACTGCTGATTTAACAGTTATGTATCTTATAGGCATGAAAATAGTACTGAGGACAATTCAGCTGATATGCTATCATTGGTTATACAATTCAGGTGATACCCTCTTGATGATACAGAACACAGTTAATGTTGATTAAGGTAGTTAGAAGATTAAATGTAACTGATGAAGAGTAAAATAGAAACTGGCCATTGTTCATTCTGTATGGGCACAGGTATCTCCAAGAAGATAAAAAGCACAGAATAAGAGAAGATAGCAAAAGAGATTTAAAACAGGTTGAAAATAATTTCTCCCCATAAATCCAATCAGTCACCTAGATAAACTGAGACCATTTAGGACTCTGATTAATAAATAATGGTTCCAAAAAGCATTCCTTGATGAGACCAAAGAGACATCTGTGCTCTCTCCAGACTCTTTTGCTACCCAAAGTGAATGTCTGTACCCTGGATCCAGCTCCATAAAACAAGTTTTTCTAGTCTAGTCATGGCAACAGAGTTATTCAAAGATTTAAATGTTCAGCAAAATCTACCCTGCTTATCTAATGTCAACAAATAGTCACTCTTAAGATTAAAACTAGCACTCACACAGACAACAAAAGAAAAAATAGATAAATTTAACATCATTAAAATTAAAAACTTTTGTGCTTCAAAGGACACTATCAACAGAGTGAAAATGCAACCCACAGAATGGGAAAAAGACTTGCAAATTATTTATCTGAATATACAAAGAATTCCTATAACTCAACAATAAAAAGACAAATAACTAAATTTTAAAAATGGACATAGGACTTGAATAGACATTTATCCAAAGAAGATATACAAATAGCCAATAAGCACATGAAAAGATGGTCACCATTATTAGTTATTAGCGAAATGTAAACTCAAATCACAATGAGATATCTCTTTATACCTATTAGGGTGGCTATAATCTTAAGGAAAAGAAAATAACAAGCATTTGTGAGAATGTGAAGACATTGGAACTCTTGTGCAATACTGGTAGGAATGTAAAATGGTGTCACCACTCTGGAAAACAGTTTGATGGTTCCTCAAGAAAATTAAACATAGAATTACTACATTGATCCAGCAATTCTACTCACAGGTATATACTGCAAAAGAATTGAAACCAGAGGCTCAAAGAGATACTTGTACACCAATGTCCACAGTAACATTATCCACACAATAGTCAAAAGGTGAAAACAACCCAAGTATCTATCAATAGATGAATGGATAAATAAAACATAGTATATGCATACAATGGAATATCATTCAGCCATGAAAAAAGTGAAGTTCTGATACATACTGCAGCATGAATGAAACTTGAAAATGTTATGCTCAATGAAATTAGCCCAGCACAAAAGGACAAATATTATATGATTACACATATATGAAACATCTAGAATAGACAAATTCATAGAGACAGAAAGAATTAAAGGTTCCTAGGGGCTGGGGGCAGGGCAAATCAGTAGTTATTGCTTAATGGGTACAGTTTCTGTTTGGGATGATTAAAAAAAAGTTTAGGAAATAGATAATGATGATGGTTGCACAACATTATAAATGTAATTAATGCCACTGAGTGGTACATCTAAAATGGTTAAAATGGCAAATTTTATGATTTATATGTATACGTGTGTGTGTGTGTGTATGTGTGTGCATACTTTAAAAAAAAAAAAACCAACACTCAGTGGACCAGGTAGCTCCAGAGCATTACGGATGCCTAAGTGCCCAGCATTCTGGTAAATTCTATAGATTATATAAAAGAAAGACAGACATTGAGCATTTGAGACACAAGATAATAGGGCTCCAGAAGAAAGTACTGTGGATAATTTAAGCATTTACAGCAAAGAATGGTATCTCTCAAATCTGTACCCATTCTTGGGACCTCATCCTGGTTCAGATTTCACTGTCTCTCACCTGATTACCTCTGTATTAGTAGCCACCAAAACTATCTTTTTGCTTCTAGAGTTCCTCTCTCTCTCTCTGTCTCCCCGCCCCCACTCACCCCCCCACCCCCCGCCTTCAACTCTTTTTCCTCAGTGAGAGGCGGATCACCCAAAACTCACTCAAACCCCTCTCAGAGCCTTCAGAGTCCTGGGAGGAGGTGGCCCAGGTGGATGGCATCTGCAACCACAGCTATTCTGGCTCCTGGCCCTGCCTAACCCCACCAGCTCTCCTTACAACGGACCAAGGACCTTGATTGCTGCCCTTAGGAAAACTTCTCTCAAAAGATGTAGGGAGATATTGCAGAGCAGGGGCTAGCAAACTACAACTGAGGGTCAAATTCAGGCCACTGCCTACTGTTACAAGGCCCACAAGTTAAAAAATAAAAATTTTTTTAAAAAAGGTTTAACATTTTTTAATTTGGGGGTAAAAAAATCAAAAGAAAAATATTTTGTGACACATAAAAATTACATTTAATTAAAAATTCATATTCATAAAGTTTTATTGAAACACAGCCATGTTCATTCATGTATATACTGTCTGTGGCTACCTTCATACTACAGTGGCAGACTTGAGTAGTTGTAATACAAAACCAAAAATATTTACTATCTGAGTCTTGAAAGGAAAAGTTTGTTGATCTTACAGTGGAATATTAAAATTTTGGGTGCCATGGTATGGAGCCCTGGTGTTAAATCTTGGTGTAAGTTAAGATGTTGCTACATTCCATCCTGGAAATTACCACAAAGCAAAAAGGGAACAAAAATCAGACAGACATACAAGCTCAGTCTTCAATAAAAGAGGAAACATTCGTAACTTTGTATCACAATGGTTAAGGAGACACAGTGGAGACCAAACAGGGCAATGAGAGGAGAAAAAAAGAGACCATGTTTATGTCTGGACATCTCAAAGAAAGGTGGCAGAGAACAGTTCTCCAAAGTGGATGACTCATCCTGAGGGGCAAAATCGACAAATTCTTACTTGGAGCAATGAGAATATTATAAGCAGAGTGATGGCAGGGGTGCTCTTGAACTTGATTTTACACCAAGAACGGTCAGGGCTGTATAACAGACCTGCCATGTTATTGGAAGAAGGGTGGAAGATAGAGATGCTGTAGTGTGAGCAGCCCACACCCCCTAATATCTATTGGCTGGGGTAAAGTAAAAGCAGAGATCTCACTCATACCCACAACCCTGTATTTCTTTGGAAGGTTTAATAATTTCCCACAGCTGCCATACAAATTACCATAAGCTTGGTGACTTAAAACAATTTTCTCAAAGTCTGGAGGCCAATAGTTCAAAATCAAGGTGTCAGTGGGCTATATTTCCTCCAAAGGCTCTAGGGAAGAATCTTTCCTTGCCACTTCCAGCTTCTGGTGGTTCTGGCCTCCCTCCGCTGTGGCAACACCACTCTAGTATCTGTCTCCACCTTCACATGGCCTTCTTCTCTGACTTGATGTCTCAAATGTTCTTCTTCTTTCTTGAATAAGGACTTTAGTTATTGGACTTGGGGCCCACTCTAAATCCAGGATGATCTCATACTGTAATCCTTATTTAGACCTACAAAGACCCCATTTCCAAATAAGTTCACATTCATAATACTAAGAGCTAGAACTTGAACATGTATTTTGGGGGTGATGACTCAACCCACTAAAGAGAGTGTGGTGGCTTTAAAACATGACCCAAAGTTCTTTGCTAGTTCTTCCATCAAGAGGGGATCTATGGCCTCTCCCTACAAATCCAGATTGTCTTGCATCTGTGTTAGATAGTAGCATACTGCACAAGTGACACGATGTGACTTTCAGGGCTAAGTTGTGAGAGGCATGCAGCATCAGCCTTGTTTTCTGGGACACTGAGCCCTTGTGTAAGCAGTCTAACCACCCTGAACAGCCATGCTAGAGAGGTCTCCAAGTCCTTGAGGTGATACTACACAAAAAACACATTCTACCCATTGCACCAGCCCCAGATATTACTCTGGTACCTCACTCTCCACTAAAGTCATCACCAGCCACACATGGCAGTCAAGCACTGGAAATGTGGCTGGAGCAACAGAGAAATGAAATTCTGAATTTTGGTTTATTGAATTAATCTACCATTGGATTTAATGTAAAATATATCATTTCTCATTTGTATACTGGTTGCATGTTGAACTGATAATATTTTGGCTATATTGAGTTAAATAAAATATATTATTAAAATTAATTTAATCTGTTTATTTAATGTGGATATTAGATTGACTGATTGAAGAGACTGGGTCTCTCTGTGCTGCCCAGGCTGTTCTTGAGATCCTGCCTCAAGTTATCCTTCCACCTCAGCCTCCCAAAGCACTGAGATTACAGGAGTAAGTTGCCACACTTGGCCAGAAACTTTTGAATTAGTTATGGCTCACATAATATTTTTATTGGAAAGTACTACTTTAGTATCATATCCAAAATGTTCTGGAGTCCAGAACTTGTGACCTCAGGCAGTTGTATCCTACCCGGGCCATGTCAGTCACTTGTACCAGGTGACCTTCCAAGGTCCTTTCAGGGCTCTGGTCTATACCTCAGCATGGAACAGACCTAAAGTGCACAAGATAAACTGGTGGGATTTTAAGGACATTTTAAAGAAAGAAAAGCCTTTCTTTGCCTGATACTCATTGTTATTTTTGTGCACTATGGCATTTTGGAAAGATTTTAGCTAACACGGCTTAAAATATCAACTAAGCTGAATAATAGCTGGATGATCTTAGGCATGTTTCTGAAACTCTCTGAAGAAAAAAAAAGAGGTTTACAATGAATACTTTTAAGCCACTCACCCAGACCTGTGAGTATTTGAAGATGTGATATGATCCCTGCTTTACAGAGCTATTGCGAGGATCAGGAATCAGGGTGTCAGTGGCCCAGCATCTAGTGCTAAATAAACAAATATTATTGATCACAATTTAATAATCTTTAAATTGTAAATTATTACTAGAATTCTTATGAATAGTTTAAGTTGTTTATTTCAATATTATTTCATGCCTAAGAGTTATGATGGGGCAGGAAGGAAAAGCCCTGTAGGAGACAGCAGGGACTAAAGAGTTCATA
This sequence comes from Tarsius wallacei, assembly GCA_963574415.1. Lineage (NCBI taxonomy): Eukaryota > Metazoa > Chordata > Mammalia > Primates > Tarsiidae > Tarsius > Tarsius wallacei. The sequence continues at coordinate 10,902 of CAUYQG010097369.1, forward strand.
TTTGCATGTGCATGGGCACAAGCAAGGTTGGGGGGAATGCTTCAGTGGGATGGAGTAGAGCAGAAGATGGATAACAATAGCAAATAAATACATGTATAACTCATGAAACAAGGCGTACAGTGAGGAAAAGTAAGGCAGGATGAGGAGCTGGTAGAGATGGGGTGGAGAGACTGGTTTGAGAAGGAGTCTCAGCTCAGGGGACCTTTACTGAGGCTAAACCCAAGCTAAACCCACTCTTTGGGCCGAAACCTATCCTTTGTGCCTTATTTCACTTTTCCTGTATCTACCTATATGTATTTTTTTTCCTCTTTACTCCAAAAACTGAAACTTCTAACCCCAGAATCAACAAAGCAGTGCAGTTTCCTAAGAAAACAATTTAACTAAAGCCAGTTGGCCTAAAATCAATCTCTCTGAGGTCTATTTGCATATAGCTGACTTGCCTGTGGTCTATTTGCCACGAGCTACATTTACTTACCTTCCTTTCAAAATTTCACTTTTAGAACATTTCCTGTAAAGTAGGTAAGTTTCAGCCTCCTGTTCTGTTTCAGTCACTTGCTAAAGGTATTTCTAAGCATGTATGTAGTTATTCACATGTTGATTCATTTTACTCATTGATCAATTCGGCGATCATTGATTCATTGATCAATTTAATTCATCAAGTTGATCCTCTTTGAGATTTCTTACCTGTCTTTTACTATTTTCTTTTTAAAAAAATAAACCTATATGTCTCCATGGGCTTATTAATACAAATTAGCCACACCTGGGCAACATGGCAGGACCCCATATCAAACACACACACACACACACACACTAGAAAGAAAAGTAAACAGCCCTTAAAACAGGGTTTCTCAGCCTCAGTACTATTGACATTTTTGGGTCAGATACGTCATTTATGAGCTATTACTATTTTGAAAGAGTCAAATGATTCTACAGAAAGCTTCTAGTGGCAACGTTTTGCTTCTAGATACATAAAAGTGGAAAAATAAAACTACATTACCTGCACGACCACATTAAACCCAGTTGGATCTTAAGGCTCTAAGCTTGAGTTGTTGTAGCCCACACAGAAGGGGAGAGACTTGACTACAGGTTTTCTGACTCCAATTTCAGCGCTTCAGTGAAAAACTCTGCACTGCTTCCATCAATAACTTTACAAATGTGCTAATTGTACAGATAATTAGTTAAATAAAATGCAGTTTATCCACCATATACTTAAACACCACCTCATTTGAACCTCCAAAATGTCATTCCTTGTTACCATCACCACTTTAATAAGGAGGAAGCTTGGTTGAATGAATAAATGAATTAATTAATTAGGCAAAGTAGGGTTTTAAAACTTGGCCCAGAGATGAAAAAAAGAAAAAACTGAGATCAGGAAAAAAAACAAACTAACAAAGAAACAACCTCCTTTATAATATGTAAGTCAGTAGTTCTCAGCTGGAGATGACTTTACACCCCCATTGGACATCTAGCAATGTCTAAAAACATTTGTGGTTGTCACAACTGGAAAGAGTGCCATTGGCACTTAATGGGTAGAGACCAGAGATATCACTAAAGGTCCTACAATGCTCAAGATAGCCCCCCATAAAAAAGAAGTATCTGGCTCAAAAATATCAATAGCACTGAGACCGAGAAACCCTGTCTAAAGGGCTGCTTGTTTTTCCTTCGTGTGTGTGTATGTATTTGTTATGCGGTCCTGCCATGTTGCCCAAACTGGTCTCAAACTCCTGGCCTCCACTGATAATCCTCAACCTCCTGAGTTGCTGGGATTACTGGCACATGTCACCACGCCCACCAGGGCTGCTTGTTAGAGGAGGTAAAAATGGTGTATACTGACCCAGCAATCCTGCTATTAGGAATCTACCCAAGGGAAAAGAAATAAATATATTAAAAAGGATATCTGTACTCATATGTTCAGTGCAGCACTAATCACAACAGCAAAATCATGGAACCAAACTAAGTGCCCACTACACAGTCATATAAAAGAACGAAATCATGTCCTTTTCCGCAACACGAATGGAGCTGGAGATCATCATCCTAAGTGAACTGACTCAGAAACAGAAAACCAAACACTGCATGTTCTCAATCATATGCAAGAACTAGTCACAAAGGTGGAAATAATAGACACCGGGGACAACAATAAGTGGGGAAATGAGGAGAGGGGTTAGGGTTCAGAAATTACCTATGGGGTACAATGTTCACTATTTGAGGAATGGGCTACCTGAGACCTAATCCCTACCACTACACAATATGTCCATGTAATAAAAATGCATATGTACCCCCTGAATCTACAATAAAAAATATATATATACACACACACACACACACACACATACACTATATGTATACTTTAAAGACAAACACTGACCTTAAACGAAATAGGCTTCTCTGTATACTCTGTTACACAGTAGGGTTTTCACATGTTTGGCAATTTATACTCATGCTCTTATTTCAGTAAAAGATCATCGATGTTCCCATGCCTGTTTTCTCTGCCTGAAGTCTTGGGTGAGGCTCTGTTTTCTCTGGCACAGTCTCCAATCCACCAACTCTCTTTATGAACTTGACTCTAGCTTTCAGTGAAGAGAGAGGCCATGATTGCCTTAAGTTTTGTCCCTGCTCCCAGACCCATTGCCTGGGCGAGGCTCCCAGGTCAGGCTGAGCAGGCTGGGTCTCTGGCTCAATCTACTCTTTCTCCTTTAGGCCAAGACCAGTCCAGGAACCAACTGAGGCAAGGGAAGACTTTTTGTTCCTTTCCATTCTTCTTTCCTGTGCTGTGCTTCCCAGTGTCTTTCTCTTCTCTCCTCCTTTACTACTTCAGACAACTGGTGGTGTAATCCTTACTCCTGGCAGCCCAATAAGCCTTCTCCATCCAGAGTCCAGACTTCAAGGTTCAATTATTTTCATCTTTCTTTTAAACCCCATTCTCAGAGAGGGTCGCCAAGGAAAAACTCAAAAAATTGATGACTGATGATAAATGTAGGACCTCTTCCAGGCAGAACTGACTGTAACAAAGGACTGTACCTTTAGCTCAAAGGAGTGAAATGCTCCCATGGGATGTAGGATGTGACAATATGAAGCACTTTCCCATCCTTTACCTTATTTGTCCTCTCTAAGAATGAGGCCAAGCAAGAGTTATTTCTCATTTTTAAAAAAAATTTTTAAAGATCAGTGTCAGGTATACAAATGTTCATTATATATGCCCTTGTTAATGATGTGTGCCCTTCCCCTTCTGGCAGATTCCCACTACTGCCAATTCCAAGGGTTATTTCTAAAGTCCATTAGAATGATGGTGAAACATGTTCAGAACTTTTGGTCACCCATTTGGTTGCTGGTGGTGCCCACATGAAACAGGCCTTTAGATACAAAACCCAGTCTCTTCAGTAAAGAGCTCCTGCCTGACGGGGGAGTGTGGGCCCTTGTAGTATATCTCGGACTCTTTCTTGCATGTGCACTTCTGCTTGCACCAAAAGGCATCTGGCCCACTGTCCTGAAAGAGGAATTCTGTTCCCTGTCCTGGAGGCAGGGGAAGGCATTGCTCTATTTCCCTCCAGTCTTCTGGCCTTTGGAGCTGTGTGGTTTAATGCATTTCCGAGTCCTGAACAACTCTCTCTTGTTAAACCCTGACTTATAATCATCCAGTCAGCTTTTTCCTTCCTAAGAAAGAACCTCAGCAGATGCCTGCCCCCTTTTAAAGGCCCATCAAGCTTTCATTTTTTTTTTTGATGTTTATATTTCCTCTCATTCCTTTCTGGCATGGGAGGATTCCAGTTGAAACAGCTCACATTTTCCCTCCAAGTTCTTGCTCTGCTCTCTTTCCTCATTAAGTAAAAGTAGTTATAAAAAAGCAAAACATAACTTGGAATTTCATTGTTGGGCAAAATGAAAAAAACATTTGAGAAATGGCCTGAAGATCCCCAAGGAATACTCAGTGTAGAGAAGAAACAAAAAATACAATTAAATACGGCCTGGAAAATGCTGTAATTATATATGCCCATGAGTCTGTGGGAGCCCAGAGAAGGGAGAGACTACTTGGGCAGAGTGTCAGGGAAAGTAGGGACATCCATACAAGTTAAATCACCTGATCTTGTAAATAAATAGCATCTTCAGGTACGAAACACTTGCTTGTCTCAAAAGCACCACAATTTCAGTTCATAGTTTTATTTTCCATTGTGTGAATGACTTCAAATGTCAGTATCACTTTAGTGTACATTGTTTTACTAGAAAATCAAAGATTTTTCCATATAATCCAAGAGGTAAACTATGATTGAGAAAACAAAGTTTTCATTGCTATTGTTTTGGCCCAAATTATGCCCTACTTTCTATATTTTTTAGTCTGTTGGCTTTTACCCTGGATTAAACCTTCAGGTGAAATTATAATACTAACTATAGCCTCTGTTGCTTTCTTGTCACCATAATTTTTGCACAGTAATTGTTGCCAAGTTATTTTATTTCATGCCAGTCAGGGCAAAGTAGGACAATTACTTAATGCACCCCAACAAATGGCATGAAAATCATTTACGAACCTGCCTTGATGTTATCACTGCCTTAGTCATCTCATTTTATTATTCTCTCCAGCTAAACCTCCTTAACCTAGTTAGCCACTCCCTGCCCTTTTCCCTTAAACTCCCACAGTGATTCTACCATACTTAGTTCAAAGTTTTGTTTTGTTTTGTTTTCACAGGACATTTGTGTATTCCAAATAACTTTTTCCTTTTTAACTAAATCAAGCAGCAAAGCTCTCAGAGGTTCATTGGTTTGGGATGTTCTCTATTCATAGATTCGGAGTGTAATGACCCAAGATCATGAGGACTATAGTCAATCATATATTGTCTTATTTGATATTAGAAGTGGAATCAGATAGACTGACTCTAAATAGAGCCCAGCCCCTCCAGCACTCACAATAAACTTTTCTAAATACACACAGTACTAAACCACGACAATTCAAAGAAAGCCTTCTAGAAGTGTAGAGGAGGGAGCGATTACTATAGTGTACGGAGGTACCAGCAAACTAGAAAGACAGGAGATGAAGCTAGACCTTTAAAGCTGGGTAGGATTTCAAAAAGTAAAGAACATCTTAAGGAGATCAACACTTCAAGCAAGATATCATGGCAATATATTGGGGCCTGTTTTAAAAAATGAGTCAGTTAATAATGCTGGAGATCAAGGTTCTGAGATGAAGGGCATAGAAGGAAATAAGACTATGTGGGTGTGTCATGGAGAGTCCAGATGTTGTAGGACTCTGGATGGCAAACTGAGGGTGGACTTTATTCTTTAAGAAAGAGGAGCCATCAGAGATATCAGAAAATACTCTAGGAGTATGGAGGAGAGGAAGAAACTCCAATGGTAAAAGTTTTTTGAAGACTTTAATCTGGGTGCTGGCTGCAGAGAGGAAGAGAAAGAAGAAAAAGAAACTTTGTAGAAATAAAACTGATCAAATGGAAGTCAGATTAAATATGGGGAATTGGTGGTGAAGGATGGTATGAATGACAAGAAGAAGCCAAAGATCAGGCAACATGTCTCAAAACATTCTCCCACTGTAAGGTTCAAGGGAGGCACTCAACAAATATTCATTGAAATTGATGGTTCCATGGGGGGCACACCTCATCAACAAGGGTACCTGCACAATGCATATTTGTATACCTAACCCTTAACTGTACCCCACAATTTTAAAATTTAAAAAAAAAGAAATCAATGGTTTCAGGATGTGGTATAAGTGACTGGGGATGACATTTGCTATGACCAGGAAAAGAAAATTGGGTATTGCAAGAAATCAGGGTCAGCCATGGACTTGTTACATTTGAGGTGCATGAGAGACATCCAGGTAGATATGGCTAATTGGCATTGGATATACTAGTCTGGATCTTTCAGGTGAAAGATCTGGGATAGAGAGAAAATGTTCAGTGTTTAGAGTATAGGTGAAACCACAAAAATAAATGAGATCCTCCAAGAGCAATGCATAGAAGAGAAAAGAGGCAACAGTGAATCCTTGGGAAGCATCCACCACATTTGAAGATTTTTGAAGGCAACTCACTGCACCCATCACTACTCCCACTGTATCTCCAGCACCTAGCACAGGCCTGACAAACAGCAGAAACTCAAAAACGTTAGTTGAGTAATGAATTGAATAAATTTAAGGAGAACGTAGATTGCACTTCATCAGAGTGAGCAGAGATGGGACCTAACCTTCGTTGAGCAGCAGCTAATCTGCCAGGTGCACCCTTTATCCGTGGTTTCTCCTTTAAGAGAATAAAATGATGTCACCCAAAGCTTTACAAAGCTTAAAAATCCAGTTTTACAGTGACCTCAATGTCTGCAACTCCCGTACCTTCCCATTGACTCTCCCCTACCTTCAACATTTTTGTGTTTAATCTCTACTTAAGAAGTCAGGGCAAAAGGAAGCTCTTTTGAACTTGGGACACTCTTAACATTCTCTTCCATAAAGAGAACTCTCAGATAAGCAAAAACAATGTGGCTCTTCTGACTCTGTTGCATTTTTTTCATTTAATGTATTAATACATTATTTGAGGTTTCACATTTAAATCCTTGATCCATTTTTAGTCAATTTTTATGTATGATGATTGATAGGAGTCCAGCTGCATTCTTTTGCATGTGGTTAGCCAATTTTCCCAGCTCTATTTGCTAAATATGGTTTTCTTTCCCCAATTTTTTTTTTTTTGTCGACTTTGTTGAAGATGAGTTTGTTGAAAGTCTGTGGTTTTATTTACAGATTATCTGTCCTGTTTCATTGGTCTACATGTCTATTCCTTTACCAGTACCATGCTGTCTTGGTTACTGTAGCCTTGTAGCAAACTTTGAGGTGTGGAAGTGTAATGCCTCCAGCTTTGTTTCTCTTGCTGAGGATTGCTTTAGCTATTAGGCTCTTTTTTGCTTTCATGTTAATTTCTGTATTGTTTTTCTAGATCTGTGAAAAATGATGCTGACATTTTTATAGGAATTGCAGTAAATCTGTAGAATTCCTTGGAGTGGGTAGATCTTAATTCTTCCAATTTATGAGCATGGGATGTTTTTCCATTTGTTTGTGTCAACTTTTATTTCTTTGAGCAGTGTTTTGTAGTTCTCATTGTAAAGGTCTTTCACTTCTTTGGTTAGGTGAATGCCGAGGTGTTTGTGTGTGTGTAGCTATTGTGAATGGGATTGTGTTTTTTATTTGGTTCTCAGCCTTCTTATTGTTGATGCATAGAAATGCAACCGTTTTTTGTGCATTGACTTTGTATCCTGAGACTTTTATCAGTGCAAGGAGGTTTTTTGACAGATTCTCTGGGGTTGTCTAGGTATAGGATAAAATCATTTACAAAGAGGGATAACTTAACTTCCTCTTTTCCTATTTAGATATCCCTAATTTCTTTCTTCTAATGATTGCTGTGGCTAGAACTTCCAGTACTGTGTTAAATAGGAAGAGTGAGAATGGAAATCCTTGTCGTGTTCCAGTTTTTAAGGGGAATGCTTCCAGCTTCTGCCCATTCAGTATGATGTTGGCCACAAGTTTGTCATAGATGGCTCTTTTTATTTTGAGGAATGTTCCTTCAATGGCCTAAGTGTTCAAGGGTTTTTATCAGGAAGAGATACTGTATTTTATTGAATGCTTTTTCTGCATCTAATGAGATAATCATGTGGTTTTTGGTTTTACACCTGTTTATGTGATGGATTATGTTTATTGATTTACATATGTTGAAACAGCCTTGCATCTTGAGAATGAAGCCCGTCTGGTCATGATAGGTGATCCTTGAAATGTGCTGTTGGATGCAATTTACTAGACTCTTGTTGAGAATTTTTGCATCTATGTTCATCAGGGAGATTGGCCTGAAGTTTTCTTTCCTTGTGGAGTCTTTGCCATTTTGAGGTACCAGGATGATACTGGCTTCATAGAACAAGCTAGGAAGAATTCTTTCTTTCTCAATTGCCTGGAATACTTTCAATAGGATTGGTATCAGCAAACAGAGCCTTGAAGGCTAAGGAGATTTGCTTGGTTCTTGATTTTTCCAAGAGAAGGAGCCACATAAGCAAAGATGTAGAAATGTAAGCATGTGCACCGATTGAAAAGTGGGAGATAAAAAATAAATAAATAAAAATTAAAAATAAAACCACATTGAGATGCCACCTACTCCAGTCAGGATGGCCACGATCAGTAACTCAAAAGACAACAGATGCTGGAGAGGATGCAGGGAAAAGGGAACACTTCTACACTGTTCGTGAGAGTGTAAACTAGTACAACCTCTGTGGAAAACAGTTTGGCAATTCCTAAAAGATCTAAAAATTGACCTTCCATATGACTCAGCAATCCCTCTTCTGGGAATATACCTGGAGGAACTCAAATCACTCTATGAAAAAGATACCTGCACACACATGTTTATTGCAGCATTGTTCACAATAGCAAAAACGTGGAACCAACTGTGCTGCCCATCGAAAGAGGACTGGATTTTTAAAATGTGGTACATATACATGATGAACTACTATGCAGCCATAAAGAAGGACAAAATTATGAACTTCACAGCAACTTGGATGGAATTAGGGTCTATAATTCTGGGTGATCTATCACAGAAACAAAGGATAGAGTATAACATGTTCACACTCATAAGTGGACCTTGAACAATTATCATAATATTATAAGAAAAGGATTGGCAGTAGTGGGAAATTGCTGGTGTAGGGTAGGATTGGCAGTAGTGGGAATCTGTTGGGGGGCATACCTCATAATAAAAAAGGGTGCCTGCATAATGAACATTTGCATACCTAACCCTAAATTGTACCCCACATCTTTAAAATAAAAAATTTATTTAAAAAACAAAAAGAAAAGTGGTAGATAATGCTGGAGCAATATACCAGAAGGGTTTCAAGTGAGTGTGACATGATTGAATGTGTGTTTCAAAAAGACTCTTCTGGAAGCTAGTGTGGATGCTGGAATAGAGCATGGAAAGATGCCTGAACAAGGAGCTTTATGCCAGTGTGTCTCCCTTCCATCCTCATTTGCCTCAATAAGGCTGAATCTCGAAGACTGACATGTAAATGGATTGAACCATTAGAAAAGGTTGTAGACCTAAGTGTATAAATGAATGTCTTTGCATCCAATAAAATACAGGGAAATGAAGAAGGCAAGGATGTTTGCAAAAACAAGGCAGCTCAAGAAAGTAACTGGAAGATTGGGCCTAACTTATACTTACAAGTCTTGATTTATTATAAATAAAATGTTATCCAATCATGACTAGGTTTATACTTAACTTCCTGGTGCCCCTTCTGTGATCTAAGATTTTGCTTTATGGGTCAACATTGACTGTCCCCAGCCCCAGCCCCAGGGAAGATGCAAAACTCTCTTAATCTTTAGGAACTCAAGGAAGAGTACTTCAATTTGACATAGCTTCTCTCACCAGGCTTTACTCCTAATAACTCTGTTCATACAGTTGAATTTCATCATGCTATGAAATTCAAGCGGGATTTGCAAAGAACACTTGTGACCTGATGCAGGCCTTAAATTATATCTTGAACTATGGGCTCATCGTTCAATAGTCTTAACTATCCAAACAATTTTTTAAAATACTAATTTAATTGATGCTGTATTTAACCAATTTTTTATAAGTGTACTTTCAGCATTTTGCATATATAGATCCAAATGAACCAGAGACTGAATGATTAAATTTCTTGAGTAACTTCTTAAGAGCCCCAAAGTAAGAATGAGGGATTTTATTCTAAATTCAAGATGCACAGCTTTAGCATGTCTGGCAACAAACAGAAACACTGCCATGAAAAAGACTGTTGTTTGCAGCACTGGGAAACTTCTTTTACGCACTAATTTTTTCTGAGGCTCAGAAAATAAAAACATATGGCTAGATCTGAGCCTTGGAGAGTGACTTCTACCCCACAGTGGATGGAGGTGTTGGGCCAGGTTCTGCATCAGGAAATTTTCAAACAATGGTGACAACCAAGTTTGTGTCTTCGGAATCCCACCGGTACCTTCCTTTATTCTCAGCATCTCCTCTCCCCTGGTCTACAACTAAAGCCCCAGGAGGAGATTTCTGAAGCTTCCCAGTAAGCAATGTCAACCTAAATCACAAACAGAGGGAAATTCTCCAAAGATAATGAGTTTATTCAGGAATGAGAGAAGCATTACAATCTGGAATATGCGAGCCATGGCAACCAGGGGCACATTTGCATTCAAGGAGATTGAGTCAAGGAGAAGTCTTTAAAGGCAAAAGGAGAAGTACAACTAAGTTGTTTTGAGACAAAGAGAGCGTCAGCTACAGGAGCTTATTGCTGAACTTAACATTAGTTCATTAGAGGACACATTGTGTTAGGCAAGAGTTCTTGTACATTGGGCTAACTATTCTTGTGACTCATGTTGCAAGCTACAGTTTGGAAAGTTTTTGGCAAAAGTTTTGGTTACAGGCATATGTCCATAAGAGCTCTTCAGAGAGTCTTCGTAGTAGTTCTTATCTTAAGCATCTGTGCATGAGAACCCTCCTGGCTTTATTTTTTGTTGTTAGGATTTGACACAAGTGACTCCATTTTGATTCTGACATTTTTCACAGCAGACACCCACATTGGCTACCCAGAGCACTATTATCAGTACACTTGGTGCAGAGTGAGGATGAGAGGTACTTCCCCTAGGAAAATTTCCAGCAGAGTCTAGAAGAATTGGTGATTTCACTGTATATAGGAGTACCTGCTAAGAATCTTTCTATAAAGACCTGAAAACAACCCATTAATCAGTAGAGTCAATGTTAGCATTTATTCTTACTAAGTGCTTTATTATTCCACAAAGCTTATTTTCACCTCATACCTGAACTTTTAAACATCAAGTCATTTTCCCCCCCAAAAAGTATATTTCAATGTCCACCAAATTTATTACATTTTAAAATATTTTTAATGTAAGCAGATCATTTGTAACAATCTATGAAACGGAACTCTTTTCCTTTTTTCTTTCTTCTTATGCTTTAAGTTTTCTTTTCTCTTGATGTTATAATGGGAAAGAGCACTCAATGAAGGGTCTAGAAATCTGCATTTCAGACAGAAACTTGCCAATAATGCTGAAAAAAATCTTAGAAGGTCAATTAACTTTTCTGAGGTTCAAATTCCTCACTCTTCAAAGGGACAGAAACTTTCTGAGCTGCATGCCCCACAAGATTGTTGGGAGTTTCAGACAGGAATCACATCCATGAATGCAATCTAAAATCCACCATGAGTCAGAGCAAAGGAAGGAAGTTTCAGATTTTCACTAGATATTTCATATCAGACATCATGTACTTCCGATATACTTAGTTTTCTTTTATATTATCCATGGCTTTGGCCTTCAAATATTTCACATTCTTAGAATTAATTTAATAATAATCTGGCAATGCTGCCTATGTGTCCTATAGCTAACTATGAAGACAATAACTTTCTCACCTGAGAACTAAAGGCTTACATATTAAAATATATTTAAATTATAAATTACATGGTATCAGACCATCATCTAAACCATTCCAACTCTGAGAGATTTGCCAACATGTTCTCAGACTGTCTTCTATAGTCTGATTATTCTTTCAGTTCACAAATATTTATTGAGCAAACACTCTACAGAGACCAATGCAGCAGCTAACAAGTAGGAAGTGAGTTACAGAGGAAATTAAGGAGAAGCACACTTTATGGTTTGTGAATTTTAGGAGGATTTTGTGTGAAAAAAATTTAAGCAGAAATATGTTTTCAGGCTTTCACACTTAATCATTAAAAAATACAATCATTTTCAAAGTGTGTCTTTGGCAGTTGAAGACTATGTTTTGTCTGATAAATATTCCATCAGCTTTAACTTTTAATCAACAGCTTATCTAAACTTTTCACCAAATCCTAAGATAAGAGAACTTACAGTAGAGTTCAAAGGTCAAGAGATCCAAAATCAGCTGATTGATAGAAAAAACAAGCTTTTCTTGGATGGAGTCTGCATAAAATCTTTGCACTTATGTATAGACCTGCTCAGGTTGATTTCAAAAGCTCCAATTGCCGGAAACAACAATTGTACTAGGTCAAGTCCAGGAACATATATTGGGACGAGAAAGAGGGATTTTCCAAAAGTCTGAGTTTTGTTTTCATCTATCATACTGCTGTTAAGTAGAAATGCTACTATGTGAAACCCTGACAGTTTTTTGGCTATAAAAAAAACCACACACATATACAGTGAGTGTGGGCTATCATGCCTTGTCAATTCTAGAGAACAGAGAAAGCAGTATGGACACTTTATAATGGTTCGTGACTTCCTAACAAGTGCATTTGTGCATTGATAAGGACTATTTTAAATATTTTTAAATAATTGTTAAGAGTCTGAATTTCATTTCTCTATCTAACAAATATCTCTAATCCTGAATAGTATGCTTCTGGTTGGGTTTATATCTTAAAGAAAAGTTTTGAAAATCATTGGAATTTGTAATAATTAAGTGTGGAAGCCTGAAAATACAGTTTTGCTTAAAAAGTAAAAAAAATTCTCATAAAATCTTCCTCCAAATGTCTTAGTATTTCTAACCACATAAAGAATTCAAGTACCATGTTTTCAAATTAAACTTGCTTTCGCTTAAGGTCTTTCCTTTAGAACATATAGATTCAATTAAGTAATCTATTTGCTATTGCATTTTAAGCAAATACAGGAAGAATCTTTTAAAAACTTAGCATGCATGCATTATTCTTTAATGTAATTTTTTTTAATAAATCTGGTTTTGCTCAATGGCTTGCTCTTTTAATTAAAAGGTCAATAAGAAAAAGAAGAGATGGCAGAGAAAAGCAACCAGCTAGTGTTAAGTAAATTTGTAAGGCAGCTAATTTATACTTCTTTGAGAATAAGTCTTACCATTTTACGGACCTTGTTTTAGCAACACTAATGAGTTAATATAGTTTAACAGTTGTAGTGTAGTGGACATTATTGTTTCCAATAGTTTTAAAAGGTAAAACAAAATTCAAAAACAAAATCCCAACAGGATTAATATGTTGTTGTAAGAATATAGTTTTAGGAATTGGGTAGCTAGACCATATTATCTTTTTCAAGGGCTGCGGAGGAGAGATTAGTTTATTTCTATTTCCAGCTTCACAGCAGACTCAATACTCTGAATGACCCTCCGATAACTACCATTAAAACTGATGGTCAAAATACTTTTATTTATTTTTAAGCTCATTTTATTCTGCTTCACATATTTTTTCATTTTAAAATATTTAATTGACAAAGATTGAATCTTTTCAAGGTACACAGCATAATGATTTTATATATATACATTGTGTAATGATTAACACAATCAAATTAATAAACACATCCATCACCACTCATTATCTTTTAAAAATGAATCACTGAGCTCACAAAAAAGTAAGGAATCTCCAGAGGAAAACAAAAACAAAAACATTTTGAGAATTACATGAATATCAAAGTCAGCTAAGCAAAACCACGTAAGTACTAGAAGAAAACATGATGAGTTCCACTTTAATCTCAATATAGATGAAAGTTTTCCAATTGTGACCTGAAATCATGAAGCAACAAAACTGAGAGAAAATATTTGTACCAGTATCACAGATAAAAGGCTAATATTCCTAATTTTAAAGAGCTTTCAACATTTGGAAGGAAAAGACCCAAAAATTCTTAGAAAAATGAGCAAAACACAGACAACTCACAATAGAGATATTTAAATGGCGTTAAAACATGAAAAGATGTTTAGCCTCACTCATAACAAGAGGGATGCAAATTAAACATACATTGAGATACCACTTCTTACTCAATAGATAGGCAAACATTCAAAAAATGTGACAATACACTCTATGGAGGAGGCTGTGGGAAATAGGCAGTTTCATACATTACAACATGGAACAAATCCTAAATGGAGGGGAATTTTGCAAGTTCCAACAAAACTGCATGTGTACTTATCCTTCAACCCAGAAATTCCCTTGCTAGAAATTGGTCTGGAAGATACATCTCCAACAAACAAAAATTCATATGCACAAAGCTATCTGTGGTGGCATCATTTGTAAGTGCAAACTGCTGGAAACTATATACTTGTCCAAGCATAAGAGATTGATTGAGTAAACTATGGTACATACACACAATAGAGTACTATGCAGCTGTAAAAAAAAAAATGAGGATGATCTCTATAACTGTTACTGAGTGACTTCAAGGAGACAGTAAGTTAAAAAAGCAAAGAGTATATATAGTATACTAAGAAAAGATGTATATATAGTATGTTATATAGTTTTATGAAAAGTTGAAAGAAAAATAAGAAACATACATGTAACTGCTTGTCATTACATAAAAGAAATACAGGATGGATTAACCAGAAAACAGTAAAGTCGGTAATCAATTAGGAGTAGAGGAAATGGAGTGGAAAGAATATGAGAGGGAGTGACTCTTCTTTGACTTTTGAAAGCATGTCATTATTCTGCAGATACAAGAATAACATTAAATTAATAAAAATAAGAATGGGGGGACACCTAAAACTGAAAAACAAAACAAAACTACAATGAACCTTATTTATATGTCAAATTAACACCATAAGCACATTGAAAGGGAAAAATGAAGAAAAGGAAAAACATATCCATGTACTTTATAAACACAGAGTTTGATTGTTTAATTTCAATCTTGGGAAGAGCTGATTGTGGGAGACACATGCCAATAAATGTCTAACGTTTTGCAGTAGGTTCATTTATTATCATGATATGAGAGATTACAAATGATAAGCCCTATGAGGTGAAACATCAATAATAGGTGTGTTGGATTGAATAATGCTCCCTAAAAATCCATAACCTTCTGAAACCTCAGAATGTAACCTTATTGGGAAATAAGGTTGTTATAGATGTAGTTAAGTTATAGGAAGAACACCAAGTGATGAAGGAAATAATGTCAGAAGCTAAGAGAGCATAGAACAGATTCTCCCCTAGAGTGTTAAGAAAGAGCACGGCCCTATTAACACCTTGATATTGGACATTTAACTACTAGAACCGTGAGAGAATAAATTCCTGTAGTTTCAAACCACCAAATTTGTGATAACTTATCATGGCAACTTTAGGAATCTAATATAAAAGGCAAACCTGGGTAAAATTTATGTAGGATATAAGTTGTACTATTTTTATTTTTTGTAAGTTTGAAAGTATTTCTAAGTTAAAATGTTGAGGATGCTCGGCAAGATGGTGACGGAACAAGTTGAACTGTAAGGATCTCCACAAAGGGTGGCTCCTGAGGGCACTTCCTGCCAAAGCCAATCCCACGCAGCAAACCACCTCCATTGCACTACAACCTCCGCAGGGGATTGCTGCTGTGGTAGTTACTGGGTGCTGAACAGTTGCTGTCATTGTAGCTCTCTGCTCTGGCCCCAGGGAATTCCCAGCTCACTCCTCCACCCCAAGTCACCCAAGGCACACAAAGCTGCGGCACCCAGTTACTTCACTGATTCCCAGTGCCTGATGCCGGACACACACCATCGCCCATCATAGTTGATCAACTGGGACCCCAATGAGTGGAGAAAAAGGATCTGTGAAAGAGGAGCTGCCCACCGCAGCCATTTTCCAGGTGGAGATTCGCATTGCCCAGCCCATCTCTGCACAGCCTCCACCTTGTTTTCTAAGGGAGCAAACCTAAATCCTACTGCATGGACAAATTGTAAGGCAGTGGGAAGTGGGTTTCAGGGTGCCCATACACCTGTCAGTGGATACTAGGATCTGCAGATAGATTCTGAATCACAGCTTCCCCCTCAATTAAATCTCAAAACTGCAAAAGTACAGCCCCCAACTCATAGTCCAGCCTCAAAAATGAACAAAGCCAGAGGATCCTCATAAGGAAGAACAGGAGATTGAACAAAAGATGTAACAGCAACACCACCTTCCCTGAAATATAGAATTAAAGAAGGGGAGGGAAAGGGGGAGAGAAAAATACACATAAATGAAGAAAAACCAAAAGAGGATATGGGTCTCTCACAGACCCCTGAGAGGTCAGACACTGAGAAAACTGACTTCAGAATGCAAAAAAATGAACAGCCCCCAGAATGACTGGTCTCAAACTACAAACCCAGATATCAAGACATTAATGGAGAGATTAAAAAGAATTGAGGAGATTCAAGAGGAAACTAGGAAGGAGTTGATAACTGAGATAACAGTGGTAAAGAATACTGTGAATGAAATAAATAAGCAACTGATAAGTATGGAAAGCAGAATTAGCCAAGCAGAAGAAAGAATCTCAGAGCTTGAGAACTAAAATATAGAACTAACCCAAACTGTCAAAAACATAGAAAAGAAGCTTAAAAAGACAGAACAAAACCTTCAAGAGATGAGCAATTACTTCAAGAGACCGAACCTAAGAGTAATTGAACTTCCTGAGGCAGAAAGAGAGACAGAGACCACCCTGGAACAACCATTCCAAGGAATTATTCAAGAAAACTTCCCTCATCTCATCAGTGATGTGAAAATTCAAACACAAGAGATTCAGAGAACCCCTGAAAGACAACAAATGAGAAGACCAAATCCCACATACATAATAATTTGCCTAAACAAAGTAGAAAAAATCCTAAAGGCAGTAAGAGAAAAAGGTCAGATTATCTATCATGGAAGACCAAATAGAATAGCAGCAGATTTATCTACAGAAACCCTTCAGGCTAGAAGAGCTTGGAGCTCTATCTTCAAAGTTCTAAAATATAAACAATTTCAAACAAGAATAACCTACCCAGCAAAGCTAAGCCTTATCAGTGAGGGAGAATTAAAATCTTTCCCAGATATCCAATCCCTAAGAACTTACACTGCCACCAGACCACATCTACAAGAAACACTTAAGAAAGTATTGAACACAGAAGAAAAGGAAAAAAGAATAACAACGTTCTTCATAAAAGTATAAGAAAAAGAGTAAAAACACACATGAACGAACCCCAAAACCAAAAGAAAGACAACAAACAAACAGGAACAACAACAACTCAGTAAGAACATTATGATAGGGATCAACTCTCATATTTCAATAATTAGCCTGAATATGAATGGACTAAATGCAACACTGAAAAGACATAGAATGGCAAAATGGATAAAATATAACCAGGCAACAATATATTGCCTCCAAGAGACTCATCTCACTAGAAAGGACACTCACAGACTCAAAGTAAGAGGATGGAAAAAAAAATTTCAGGTGAACGAAACACAAAAGAAAGGAAGAGTTGTGATCTTAATCTCAGACAAAATACCTTAAACTATCAAAAATTTAAAAAGATACAGAGGGCTACTACATAGTGATAAAAGGTTGAATCCATCAACAAGAAATATCCATCCTAAACATATATGCACCCCAACATAAGAGCACCAACTTTCATAAAGCAGCTTCTAGGTAAACAAAAAAAGATATTGACTCTAACACTGTCATAGCTGGAGACTTTAATACCCCAATCACAACCCTAGACAGATCATCAAGACAAAAAATCAGCAATGAGATACGGAAACTCAATGTGACTCTTGACCAAATGGACTTAATTGATACTTACAGAACACTCCACCCAACAACCACAGAATATACATTCTACTCATCACCGCATGGAATGTACTCTAAAATTGACCACATACTTGACCATGAATCAAGCATAAACAAATATCAAAAGATCGGAATTTTGCCATGCACCTTCTCAGACCACAGTGGAATAAAAATAAACATCAACACCACAAGGTTCCCCCAAAACCCACAAAGACATGGACACTAAACAGCATGATGTTAAATGACTCCTGGGTCAATGATGAAATCAAAACAGATTAAAAGATACCTGGAAACAAATGAAAATGAAGAAACATCTTACCAAAATCTCTGGGATGCCATGAAAGCTGCAGTAAGAGGGAAATTCATATCTCTACAGACGCACATGAAGAAAATGGAAGGATCACAAATTAACAGCCTAACAAGTCACCAAGGAAGCTGGAAAAGCAAAACCACCAAAACCCTAACTTCAGCAGAAGAATCCAGATCACCAAAATAAAAGCCCAAATCCGGGACACAGAAGACAAAAAGGTAATACAAAAAAATCAACGAAACAAAAAGCTAGTTCTTTGAAAGGATAAGCAAGATTGTTGGTCCCTTAGCTAGACCGACCAAGAAAAAGAGAGAAAAAGCCCAAATAAACACAATCAGAAATACAAAAGATGAAGTCACATCTGACCCTGAAGAAATACAAAAGATCATTAGAGACTACTATGTACACTTGTATGGAAACAAACTTGAAAACCTCAAGGAAATGGAGGACTTTCTGACATCACACAACCTGCCTAGGTTGAAACA
>CAUYQG010097372.1:0-13669 GCA_963574415.1 Tarsius wallacei
GGATGTGTGGGCATCTGAGACACTGCTTCGCGTAGCAGGCTGCATTCCTCACAGCCTGCCTTTGGCTAGGATGCAGAGCTTCCAAGCGAGACCTTGCCTACGAGCTTGGGGTACTCAAGGCCCACTACGTTTTACGTAGCAGGCTGCATCCCTTACCTGCCTTTGGCTAGAATGCAGAGCTTCCAGGCAAGACCGTTACCTACAAGCCTGGGGTACTCAAGGCCTGCTACAGTGGCAGTCCTTGTCTGTTCCCCACATCACATCTGCTCCGAGATGAGGGAGTACAGGCTTGGTTCCTTGAACACAAGCCAAGAACACAAGGACCTTGTCAGCTTATGCTCTGGTCTCCTTCAAATACCTACACATTTGGTCACAGAAGTCTTCTCTGTTGATTGTTGTTGCTGAGTGAGAGACTAGGGGGAGAAAAAACTTTGTGTAATTTTTCCACACAATGTCATCATACGTTAAACCTCTTTTTTCAGGAAAATGGTGTTAAATCACAGAGGCAATATGAACTTGTGAAATCAGAGTTGAGATCCATATAAGTTACAGTTTTAATAAAGAGTATGAAAAAGTTCTGTTTAACTTGACTGCTCTTTTCTGGTGTCTTTTGTTTTCTGAAACAGTCTTATTTCCAAAAAGTGGGTCATTTTTCACTGTGTGAGATTTTGTGGCAACCTACACATAATATTGAACAACTCATTTGCAGTCAGTTCATCCTCTTAAAAGATAATCAACCTGTTTTGGAGAAATAGCATATGAATTTCTATTTTACTGTATTCAATTTTTCAATTTTCATTCTCAATGTATTTCCAAATTAGAGAAGGACTTTCTTTTTGCCTCATACTTTGAATAGAGGGTTTTGTAGCAGGCCAACATTGTGTGTAATATCCTTTTTATGGCTGACAATAATGTAAGCACATGCTTAAAGAGGCTATTTCCTTCCATTTCTATAAAGTTCAAAATCTCATTGTTTCTGCACATTTTGATTTAAACTGAAAACTGACCAAAAATGTTCATTCTGAAAGCCTCAATATCACAAGTAAGCATGTCACATTTCTTTTAAGCAGTGTTGTGTACGAGGTATTCAGGAATTTTAACAAGTAATGTCTTTTCATTTTCTTTAGTAAGTTTATAGTCTGAATGGAATTTGCCAAAATTTACATTTGAATTGTCTGCCAAATGTGCAGATGTATTGTATACAGACACTATGTCAACAGTATCTTGTTTTGTTTTCTCCATCACACAATGCCTCCTCCCTGATGAGTTTCCATACTGTGGATGCATCTGTAGTTC
Organism: Tarsius wallacei; assembly: GCA_963574415.1. Taxonomy (NCBI): domain Eukaryota; kingdom Metazoa; phylum Chordata; class Mammalia; order Primates; family Tarsiidae; genus Tarsius; species Tarsius wallacei. The sequence continues at coordinate 1,297 of CAUYQG010097372.1, forward strand.
TCCTTGTGAAAGGGCCCTTAAAGAGTGACTTTCTCCCCAGCAGTGCAAAGCAGAGCACCCCATGCACCACAAAGCCACTTTCCTTGTCTCTTCTCCCCTCAGTCATTTCCAGGACAGGGAGCTCAGAGTCCAAAATGTTATTTTCCTAGAGGAGTGTAAAGAAGGGTACACCTTGCAGAGGTCTCAGAGTAAGTGACATCCTCCTTCTTCAACTGCAAGTCTCAAGGAAGCTCTGGTCAGAGATGTTCTCCATATTGATTTTCTACTGATGTCACAACAAATTTAGTGGTTTAAAACAATACAAATGTATTATATTTCTTTAGATCAGAATAAGGTGTCAGAAGGGCTGCATTCCTTTTTTGAGGCTCTAGGAGAGAATCAGTTTCCTTGCCTTTTCCAGATTCGAGAGGTGCCCGGATTCCTTAGCTCATAGGCACCCATTTCTCTATCTTCAAAGTCACCCCCACATCTCTCTGACCCTCTCTTCTGCCTCTTTTCCAGCATAAAATTGGACCTACCCAGATAATCTAGCATAATTTCCCCATCTCAAGTTCAGTTGAGTAGCAACCTTAACTGTATTTGCAAACTTAATTCCCTTTGCTGTGTGATGTAACATTCACAGGTTCCAGGGATTAAGATGAAGATATTTTCAGGGAGCCATTATTATGCCTGCTACACTCTCCCATACCCTATGTTTCTTTCCCACTTTTCCTTTTCTCAAGGGTCCAGCACGCAATTTCAGCCAGGGAAATAGCTCTAAATCCCATAAGCCGACACACTGTTTCTCCTGGATTCTCTAGGACTGAAAGTTGAGCGCACCAAGTGTCAGGTGGTGAAAAGAAGTAGAGAAACTCAGGATCTCTGCCACTTTCTTGGTGGTTCTGGTTCCCCATTCAGCATTAATTCCTTAGATCTAGCCACAACAGTGCAGGAGGGAGGGAGGCAGTCAGGAGAGATGTACTGTTGCACCATGCCAGGTCTCGCTAGTGGGGGTAGATGGAGCATCTCTCCTTTTCAGAAACTGAACACAAGCAGGATGCTTCACTTAACTTAAAATTCATAATAAAAGAGTAAATTCTGGGCTATTTATTTTATGGAATACTGCAGAGTAGTATGAGCTGACTGCTGGTGCATAAAACAACAAGGGTGAATGTAGCAAGTGAAGAGATCTGGTCACAGAAAAACATATATAGTCTGATTTATTTTATGAATAATTCAGTAACTGGTCGAATAAGCAAAAATTGTTTAGGAATATATAAACTATAAATAAATTATGGAATGACTATTAAAGACTCACGAGGCAGTCAACTCTCTTGTGTACAGTGAGGGTAGGGGGAAACTATCCCTGATTCTCAAAATATCCTTTATGTCACCTTGGATGATGGTTGCAGTGCTATGCTCTATTTTCAAAACAACTCTACATCTATCTATCACATATGCTCTTCCATATGTGTGCCATGACTTTCAGCAATAACCGAAAAAAAGCTGTGGTGTGTAATGAGCTTTTGTCCCAGGAACAGACACTTAGATAAGTGGAACAGTATAAAACAATCTTTCAAAGTCTTTCTTTTCTCTCATATGTATATGTGATATAAATCAGTGGGAGAGGATTATTCATAAATGAGTAGCCATGAAGGAAATTATAAGTTAAAAACCTGTCTACGGAATTCATAAAAATAAATATGGATAAAAAGATAAAAATCATGAAACGAAATCTGTTCTGGTGTTACAACGACTGTAGACCCTTTAAATTCAATTTCATTCCCAGCCTTCACACCATTCATAGTGGAGATCTGACCTGAAGCTAGGCACTGCCTTTGGCAAGGCCCCATTCAAGGCTGAAGACCACAATGCCTGACTCACTCCAGAGGGCATGATGGATGGAGCTCTTTAGCCATAGGTCAGACTTCAGCACATGACCTGAGCCACTGCAGGATAGAAGGGAGGGTCCCAAAGGCTTTGCCAGGAACTTTCTGGACTCCTCAAGTTTCGGGCTTAACGTAGTATGTCACCACCAAGAAGTACTGGGAACTCTGGGTATTCCCAGGAGATAGCTATCCAGTACTCCTCAAGGGAAAGAGGGCATGGACTTCATGCTATAGGAGCGAGAGGTGTCGTTAGAAGAGGAGAAGCCTGATACATCAGAGAGCCTAGTTCTGCTCCCAGACAAGAATGCATCCACATGATCTAGCATTGCCCAAAGCCAGGTAGAAGCTCACAGACATCATCCCCTGCAGGCATCACCTCAGTAACCATGGAATATCCTGTAGCTAACACAGCATCAAGTGGCCAATCACCATCCTATCATTCAAGGTTCCAACATCACCAGGTCTCATAATTCTCTTCCTGCTCCCATGGAGATCCCAGAGGGGAACATTACCTGGAGTTGCCTGCCATGCTAAAGTCTGAATCATCAAATATGCATTGAAAATAATGTGAAGAACTCATGTTTCCCTGCATCTATTATCCAAACGTACCAGACTTTTTCCTCTTAGCCAAAGCCTTGGGAATATTTTCTTTGGTTTTGTGGTTCTTGATAATCCCACTCTCTATTCATCAGGGAACTGAGCATAAGATGGTTTAAAAATGTCATAAATTGCTTCAAACATGTCAGGAAAACATAAATGTGAGGGAGGATGCAAGTTGATGGAGGGAGAAGGCAGGAAGAAGTGAGATAAATGTTTAAACTAAGGGGAGGAGGATGCGAGCTCCTTAGATGGGCTGAGTATGAGTGACCTCTGTGAGGAGGCAACAACTGATCTGAGAGCAGAAGAGTCAAAGAGACCAGGCACAGGGTGAGTTGGGTTAAAACCATGTAGGCAGAAGGTAGGGCAAGTGCCAATGACATGAAGTGAGAAAAGCTTGTTGAGCTGGAGATAGAGGAAAGAGGGCAGAGACTGGACTCGAGGACAGGGCAGAACAGTGATGTCAGGAACTCGACTCCTCTGGGAGTCCAAGGCTCAGTTCTCTGCTCTCTCTTCCTCTCCAGCTATACTCCCTTTTGGAGGATCTCCGCTCATATCACTTCTGATGATATCATCTTTGTGTTGATAGCCGAGATTTACCACTATAGTTTACACTTTCCCCAGGAATTGACCCATAAGTCCATCTGCCTACTTAGCATGTCCAGCTGGATGTGTGATCTTAGACTTCACTTGTCCTAGGTATCACCATGAACATAAACTTCCAGATACGCTGTACTCAGTAGTCTCCATTCCAGCTCCATCCTTCTGGTTTCACAAACCTTGTCTTCTTTTCCTTATGCACTGTATAAAATCAATGAGCAGCCGGGCTCGGTGGCTCAGCCTGTAATCCCGCACCTTTGGGAGGCTGAGGTGAGTGGATTGCCTGAGCCCGCGGGTTCGAGACCCTCCTGGGCAAGCAAGACCTCATCTCTACAATAAAACCAAAAAATTAGCCGGGCGTGGAAGCGCGCGCCTGTAGTTCCAGCTACTTGGAAGGCTGAGGCGGAAGGATCGCCGGAGCCCAGCAGGTCGAGGCTGTGGTGGCCGGGAGCGGCCACTGCACTCCAGTCTGGGTGACAGAGTGAGACTCCAACTCAAAAAAAAATAAAATAAAATAAAATAAAAAATAAAAAAAAAGAGAGATACTGGTATATTACTAGATGCTCATTTAGTCATTTATAGTCCAGTCTGTCTTACCATATGAAAATACCTTCTAGATTGGGCCACTCAGGTTTGTAGGCTTTCATTCAGTCTTGTCAAGTTCTAAAAGCAGGAGCGGTCTTGGCAAACATACAGTTTCCTTTCAGGCATCTGGTATAATTGAGCTAAGAGACATCCTCATTTCTTGCCCTGAGTCTCTCTCAAGGTTAATGTGATTTCCCTCGTTGCATAACCCATTTAGTCCTTCACCTTCAGCTACCATTCTTCATTTACACCCAAATGCCTCCACCTTTGGAAGAGCCATTAGGTTCTGCCATTGTGCTGCCCTAGGTTGCAGACTAGTCTAGCAAGTACCTCCCCCTAAGTCCACTGCTGTTAAGATAGGGTAAGACTGCACAGGGAAGAACGAGTGGGCTGTTTTCACTGCCAGGCAATAGAGCTGCGTGTGTTGTTAGCCTTCGTTTGGCAACACGGAGTGAGGGCACAACCCACCTTGGGAATTCTGCCATCAGGCTTCTAAGAATCATCCTAGCTTTCAGCACTTGTAGTTGCAGCCCTAGTCCTGTGACCACTGCGTCAGGGAGTAGAAGAGGAAAAAAGTTGAAGCCATGTGCGGAAAAAAGAAGAAGTTATCGTTAGTTATCCCAGTGTTCTCCTCCCTTGGCAAGGGTTGCATAGTCATGCCAGCATCCTCTTTTCCACATCCACCAGAGTAACAGCAATATCTCATAGTGATTCCTTTAATCCCACTGATGCTCAGTCAGTCCTCTTGCCTCAGCTTCCTAAAGTGCTGGGATTACAGGTTTGAGTCACACCACACACTCAGGAGGCATGGAAGCCAGCCCTACATGCTTTCTTCCCCCCACCATTGTAGACGGTGTTTACACATTCGTGATCGGCAAATTTTTCAGTTTTCTAGTACTGATTGCGGGTGAAGATAAAAATCTGAAACTGGTTGCCGCAAGCCTCTGTCGTTAAGCACAAGTGAAATGGTCTTTTCTTTTTTATGAGTCGGAGTCTCACTGTATCTCCCAGGCTGGGGTGCAGTGGCACGCTTATGTCCACCACAGCCTTGACCTGCTGGGCTCAGGCAATCTTTCCGCCTCAGCCGTCCAAGTAGCTGGAACTACAGGGGGACACCACTATGCCGGCTAATTTTTTGATTTATTGTAGAGTCAAGGTCTCACCAGGTTGCCCAGATTGGTCTCAAACCCCTGGGCTCAGTCAGTCCTCTTGCCTCAGCTTCCTAAAGTGCTGGGATTACAGGTTTGAGTCATGGCGCCTGGCGAAATGGTCTTTTCTAAATTGTCACCTTTTTCACAGTACAGCTGAAAGTTGCAGACATATCCAGTATTTGCCTCAGACACCACTCTGACTAGCATTCCGTACTTTGTATTTTTATTTGAATTATAAACCGGATATATATTATTTAGAAACAGAATTTGCAAATACGTAAACTCATGTCAACGGAAGCCAGTAACAGAATTTGGAATGATGTAATTTCATGTCAGCAATTGCAAATGAGTTAAATTGTCCATTCCAGTTCTCTAGCAATACCGGTACTCTGAGGAGCACATTGCTACCCGTTGTTGGACATTACAGACTGTAAAATGTGTTTCTCGGTCTGAAGAAATGACAGTTGGCCATCCAAATTGGTGCACTGTCTCTTGTTTTGGTTCTTTGTAGCACTCTGAGTATTCGTATCTTCCACTGGCTAAGCAAAGGCCAATCCAGAATCAGTGTCTATTCCTGGCAAGACCCATTTGTAACTCCCCTGGGGCTACAGCATCAGTCTCCCTTGCCAGCTGTGTTCAGAGCCTTCCAAGCTCTGGGCAGTCCCTGTCTCCGTTGCTGGCAGAGCGGTTCTCTTCGGTATTATGGGCCTGAGAGGTTGCAAAAGGAGCATGTTCGATTTAGCCCACCTCTGCACTGCTGCAGCCCCTGCCCCAGCTTCACTCCATTGACCCGGGTGGGCACCTTAAGGGAGCACATGGGGATGTCTGCTTGTTCGTTCCAGGCTTCTTCTGAACCAGGAAGAGGGTTTTCCTGATGGACGTTAACATGCCCTACGTTAATGTACCCTCAGATTCCCGTAGTGATTTCTATAGAGCTGTGCCCCATTCGGAATCCCTTTAGTAGGCCAGATTCCCGTTGCCCTCTTGCCTGACCATGTAGCCAGCCATTGGTCACTGCCCACAGTAAAAACCCAAACACAGGTTTTTACCACTGTTCAATTCTTCCTCGACTTCTAGGAAAACAGCATGCAACTCAATCCACCGCACTGATTTGTTAATACCTTCTCTGATCAAGGTAGTAGGCTTCCAAACAGGATGCTGTGTGTTCACCTTGTAACTGCCATCCACAAACCAAGCAGCTCTTTATCAGTCAGTTAAAAGCTGTTGACCGGGCACTAGTGACGGTAGGTATCAGTATCTCCTCAGTTCCAGAGTCATTTCTAGGTGAAGAGAGGCTCCCTGCTTGTGAGTGTTTCTTCCTTGCATTCCCCAGGTAGCATGATCTTGTATAAACCATTTGAATCCTCTATTCCAAAGTCCCAGGCGTCATCACTGGGAGGCGCTTACAGTCTTTTGCCACACGCCCTTGTCTACACTTCACACAGGAGTACTGCACAGAGAATTTGCCCCTGCCGGCACTCCAGCTTAGAGTTCACACTGTGTGGGTTCAGGTAAGCTTACTGGGCCCTGTTTAACATGTCCAAATTAATATCGCTTGAAGGACAGGTTTATGATGCCAGGTGGGGAAAACATTCCCTAGTCAGATAGAGTGTGCGTCCTTATAACAAAATCAGGTTAAAAAAAAAATGCATCCACTTGGCGTAAAACCTGTTCGCACATGCCAGTTCTCCTACAGACTTTTACCTTAATTCCATCAAGCCTTGCATTCCTAACTGTAGCCTCCCTTAGGACTTTTATTAACAGGTTTTGGTTTTACAATCCTAGAGGAAATAGTCCCTAGACAGATTTCATATCCACTCCCATAGTACATTCAAGTAAAGGAGATATTACTCTTACATAAAGCCTGTTAAACATTCCAATTTTTAAAATCTAAACATCTATTATGTCACACTCTCCCACTCCTGGCACTGATGGATGAACTTAAGGCATATCTCAGTAATCCTATAATTTCATCCCTAAGCGCTAACTTAGGTGTCTCTAAAAGATAAGGACCATTTTTGCATGTTTTCTTCTGTTCCCTGAAGTGTTTGTTTTTCTGGTTATTTGCTTTGATTTTTCTCTGTTCCGTGCTGTAGGCTTTCCACAAATGCTTGGTGTTTCTTGGGTACCGTTTTGCACCTATGAACGAAACAGTAGAAAAATTGGCCAGCAGCTCTGGATACCTGGGCAGGGCTTCTCAGCTGACTCTTCCTAAGGCTTGAGCAGGCGGGATTCCACCAGAATGCTTTGGGACCCTTCAGCACCAGCAGGAAAGGGTTTGCATTGAATACCAGCTCCCACGTGAGCTTCCCTGGTCTTCCTCAGGTGGATTTTCCCTCCGAAAATAGTGGATACAGGTGCTGTATAATTCTGATCTATTTCACCAATTTCTAGTGAAGTTGAGTATCTTTTTGTGTCATCTATATTTTTCTTGCCTTTTGATATTCTTTGCCCATTCTTCTCTTGGTTTATGCCTGTTGTTGAAAGAACCCTTTTCTGTGTGAGGGATGTTTAGAAGTCTGTTATGTAAGTTCAAGTGTTTTCTCCCAGCTTCAACTTCTGTATTTATATAGTTCCCTGTGTCACTGTTTTGTGGCTTCTGGGATTCGTGTTTTGCTCACGTTCGACCTATGGGAGTAAACAGAGGTCGGTAAGGAGTGAGCAGGAGTTCTGGGGTAAAGGGCTTCCCAGCAGTGCTTCCCAGAGTCCAAGCATCACTCCATGTCTGTAGAGCTTTTTCACGTCCATAAACCCACGTAACTTTCTCAACATTCTTGTGAGGAAGAGATGATTAGTTTTGGCTTACGTGTTGGAGAAGGAGTAAAGCTCCGAGAATTAGAACCTTTTCCATGCGGAGGTCTTTTGCCTATGTGTAAACAACTGTGAACATTTTCACTGGATTTGAAATGTAAACCTTAGGTGATGTCTGAAGCTTTAAATATATTCAGCTGCTTTATTCCATTGGAGCCTAACCTCTGAGTGGCCGTGGATTTTGATCCTTCTCTTAGATGTTCGGAAATTTCCCCTTTCTGCTCTGCTTTTCATGTTTCAGAGAAGCTAAAGCCTTTGGGCTGTAGAATTAAGAGAATTGAGCCATATTGCTTGGCCAGCCCTGGAGAAAGAATATCCTAGCAGACTTAAAAAAAAAAAAATGCTATCTTGGAAGTCAGAGCAGCTCCCAGGAGGCACCAGTGGAAATAAAGGTCGGGCTGTGGAGCGTACACTCCTGTTAGTTGAGATTCTGGAATTTAGTCCTGGTTGAGAGTTGGCCTGAAGTGAGCACTGGAGCCCAGGCCCCTCAGGTCCTGGTGCTGGCACTGAGGCAGGAGAAGCCTTCTGGGGCCAGAGGTTCCCGTGTTCCAGAATTGCCTTTCTGTGTCCTGGCTGTGCTGGACAGTTGCCAGGAAACCCCAGGAACTGAGCGTTGTCTCTCACGGTATGTGACTGGATTCAGGCCGGGAATCTGTTTGATCCTCTTCTTCCTAAAGAGATTAAGAACTTTCAAATCGGTATTGCGTCTCTAAAGATATTTTGTGCATCTAGTTAGACTCTTCTGAGTCCAGAATAAAAACTTGTTTAAATATATTTTTGTAATTTATTGATTTTTCTGACTTTCTTTCCCAATATCCCATGGCTCCACCTTTTCTTTCCTTCTTTTTTTTTTGGTCTCCTCAAAATGGAGTTGCATTTTCTCCAGGGTATCTGGGCCAGGCAGGCATTCTCTTGTTGTCAGATGAAGGCCATGCCATTTTCCAGGCAAACTGTTAGACATAGCCTCTTGATCTTCTGGATATCTGTGAAATGCCTTTTCTCCCAGCACAGGAGGTGTCACTGAAGTCATCCCTTTGTTGTGCGGCTATAAATACCTCTACTTAGGTTAGTACCTTTTCATTATACCCTTCCTGTAAAAGCATTTCCCCTGGTAGAATTTCTCTGGGCTCTTCACCATTCTCCACATCCTCTCTTGGCAGCCGTAATGGGCCCCAAACCCGCTTCCTGCTAAGATTTACTTTGGTGGAGTCTGTGTTCTTTGTGGGTAATGTAGCCGTGAGGGCCACTTGCTTAAATCCCAGGAGATAACTACATTTCCTTTTTCTGATCTTCAGAATGAACATTTATGATTCACTATGGGTTGAAAAGTGGGAAAGATGGATTCTCACTCTTATCTCTCTTGCTCTGACATTAACTGAGTCAATTCACCTCTCTGGGCTTCAGTTTCATTGTCTGTAGGATTAAGCCATCCAATCTTTAAGGTCACTGGGTCGTTCTTTAGGTTGTGCTTCGTGCAGACTATAAGATGTTGGCTTAGTCTGTTTTTTATTTCTTGGGTTTGTTGTTGGGTGCATAAGCCCTGCCTCCAAGCATGTGTAATCCTAAACACCAATTTGGATAAATAAGCGTATAGGCAGATAGAGAAGTGAGCCTAAGCCATACGGAATTAGATGAGGTAAGCATCTTAGAGCCATCTGAGGAAGAAGGTGAGGCGTCCCGCCTAGTTCTCCTGACTGCCCCAGGTTCTATGGGGTGCTGTTCATGCCCTCATGAGTTTGGGTTGAAGCTGTTAGGAATTTTACTTCTGATGCTCCCTCACACTCCAGAGCAGTCACAGACCCAGGATGAAGCTGAGGTGAACTGGGATGAGCCTAAGATCTTGTTTCAAGAACCCAGAGAAGGGTTTTCAGACCTAGTAGACAAGGGGAGTGAAGAGCTGTGAGCAAAAGTCCTCTCTGGCACGGAAGACAGTCGTGTGTTCACGAGGTCGGCCCGGCTACCGTGGCAGCATCCGTAGCAGTCAGGGCCAGCATCGCATTCTGAACAGAAAAGGCAGTAAGAGACTGTTGCAGTTGACCTTTGCTGTCCAGTTTTGTTTGGCATCCTGAGGTCAAAGGACTGTTTTTTTGGTGAACTTAATGTGACGGCCCTGAATATGAACAAATCTGTATCTGCTTCTGTAAGAAGTGATCTGTGAAGGCTGCCTGCATTCCTTGGCTAGTGGCCCCTTCCTCCATCACGGCATCTTCAAATCTCAGTCTCTCTCTCTCTCTCTCTCTTCCAGGCTCATCCTCTCTCTCTCTCTCTCTCTCTCTCTACCTCTGCATCTTTCCTTCCTGTCTGGTCAGCTTGTGTCTCCTCTTTTACTGTTCCTCCCACCTCCCTCTTCTGAGGATCTTTCTGATTGCATTGGGCCCACCAAGATAAGCCAGGATAATCCCCCGTCTTAAGAACCTTAGTTTAATCACAAAGTGTCTTTTGCCATTTATGGTAATGTATTCACAAGTTCTGGGAATTAGAACGGGGACAATTTGAGGGCATTTTCCTGTCTGTTATTCCCTCTTATGTCTCAGCATCTTCTGGGAACTACAAAGCTCCCTCATGCAAAGATAACTTAGGAACTGTACCTCTAAACATTCCGAATGTAATCCTGTCGATCCCAGATGAGACTGTCATAACAGCCTTCTTTTATGCCATTTTCTCTCTTGTAATCCCTTCTGGTGGCTGGGGGAATGATGGGTACAGGCCTACCTCATTGTATGGCTCTTCATTTTTATTGTGCTTTGCAGATGCTATATGTTTTACAAATTGAGGATTTCTTAGAACCCCGCATTAAGCAAGTTTGTTGGCATCACCTTTCCAACAACGTGTGCTCATTTCATGTCTCTGTGTCACATTTTGGTCATTCTTGCAGTATCTCAAACTGCTTAATAGATCTGTTGTGATGGTCTGTGATCAGTGATGTCTGGTGTTATTCATTGTAACTGTTTGGGGGCACTACGAACCGCCCCTGTAGAAGACAGCAAACTTAATCTGTCAATGTTGTGTGTCTTCTGACTGCTCCACCAACTGGCTGTTCCCCTTCCTGTCTCCCTCTCCTCCTCAGGCCTTCCTATGCCCTGAGATATGATCATACAGTTAATAACCCTACAGTGGCCTCTGAGTGTTCAAGTGAAAGGAAGAATCACCAGTCTGTCACTTTAAATCAGAAGTTAGAAATGATTAAGTTTCACGAGGAAGGCGTGCCGAAAGCTGAGATAGGCTGAAAGCTAGGCCTCTGGTGCGAAACAGGCAAGTTATGAATGCAAAGGACAAGTTCTTTAAGGAAATTAAAGGTGCTGTTCCAGCGAGTACATGATAAGAGAGCAAAACAGTCTAATTTTGATACAGAGAAGACGTTCGTGGTCAGGATGGAAGAGCAAGCTATCCAAAACATTCCTTTGAGCCAAATTGTAACACAGAACAAGGTCTTAATTCTCTTCATTTCTGTGAAGGCTGAGAGAGGAGAGAAGGCTGCAGAAGAAAAATCGGAAGCCAGGAAATAAGCCGTCTCTGTAATGTAAAATACGTGGTGAAGCAGCAGGTGCTGATAGAGGAAACTGCAGCAAATGATCCAGAAGACTGAGCTGAGATCATTGATGAGGGTGGCTACACTCAACAACAGATTTTCAGTGTGGTCAAAACAGCCTTATATTAGAAGATGACAACTGGATGCAATGGCTCATGCCTGTAATTACATTAACTTGGGAGACTGGGGTGGGAGAATTGCTTAAGGCCAGGAGTTCAAGACCAGTCTGGGCAACTTAGCAAGACCCTATCTCTACAAATAAATTCAAAAAGCCACTTAGCCAGGGTTGGTGATGCACACCTGTCATCCTAGCTGCTCAGGAGGCTGAGGTGGAAGGATCACTTGAGCCCTCAAGTTGGAGGCTATGGTTGTACCACTGCACCCCAGCCTGGGTGACAGAGCAGGACCCCCAGCTGTTAAAAAAAAAAAAAGCCACCTGGACTTCAATAGCTAGAGGGAAGTCCGTGCCTGGCTTGAAATCTTCAAAGGGCAGGCTCTCATTAGGAGCTAATGCAGCTGGTGACGTTAAGTTGCAGTCAATGCTCATTTACCATTTCAAAAATCCTGAAGCCCGTAAGAATCATGCTAGATCTACTTTGCCCGGGCACTATAAATGGAACAAAGTCTAGATGACAACACATCTGTTTACAGCATGGTTTACTCAATATTTTAAGCCCACTCTTGGGGCCCACTGCTCAAAAAAAATTCCTTTCAGAATATCACTGCTCATGGACAATGCATGTAGTCACCAAGGTGTTTGATGGAAATGTACAAGGAGATGAATTTTTTTAACCCTGTTAATACAACATCCATTCTGCAGCCCATGGATTAAGGAGTATTTCAACTTTTAAGTCCTAATTTAAAATATGACTTACTCAGCCGGGCGTGGTAGCGCGCGCCTGTAGTTCCAGCTACTTGGAAGGCTGAGGCGGAAGGATCGCCGGAGCCCGGCAGGTCGAGGCTGCGGTGGCCGGGAGCAGCCACTGCAGCGGCCACTGCACTCCAGTCTGGGCGACAGAGCGAGACTCCAACTCAAAAAAAAAAAAAATGACTTATTGACCAAGCACGGTGGTTCATGCCTATAATCCCGGCACTTTGGGAGGCCGAGGTGAGAGGATTGCCTGAGCCCACAGGTTCAAGACCAGCCTGGGCAACTTGGCGAGACCTCATCTCCGCAGTACATCAAAAAATTAGCCAGGCTAACTACAGGTGGTGCTGCCTGTAGTTCCAGC
>CAUYQG010097373.1:0-14120 GCA_963574415.1 Tarsius wallacei
ATGGTGGTGGGTATCTATCTGAGGATGGGGAGACACCTCTTATCAACAAGGGTACCTGAATGAAATATTTTTGTATGCCTAACCCCTAACTGTACCCCACAATAACATAATAAAATAAAATAAAATAAAATAAAAAAAAAATAAATAAAAAGTTTCTGAATTTTGTCAGATGCTTTTTCTGCATCAATTGTTTTCTCCCCTTCATTCTGTTAATATGGTGTAATGCATTGATCACTTTTCACATGCTAAACCATCCTTGCATTCCAAGAGTGAATCTCACTTCATCATGGTGTATGCTGCCAAATCTGGTTTGCTAGTATTTTGTTGAGGATTTTTGCATCAATATTTATAAGGGATATTGATCTGTAGGTTTCTTGTAGTGTCATTTTCTTTTTCTTTCTTTTTTTTTTTCTTGAGTTGGAGTGCAGTGGCATGCTCATAACCATCACAGCCTCGACCTGCTGGGCTCCGGCGATCCTTCCGCCTCAGCCTTCCAAGTAGCTGGAACTACAGGCGCGTGCTACCACACCCGGCTAGTTTTTTATTTATTGTAGAGATGAGGTCTCGCCAAGTTGCCCAGGCGGGTCTCGAACCCGCAGGCTCAGGCAATCCACTCACCTCGGCCTCCCAAAGCGCTGGGATTACAGGCTGAGCCACCGAGTCCGGCCTAATTTCTATATATTTGAATCAGGGTCTCACTCTGCCTGGTGAGACAGAGTGAGACCTGTCACCGGACAGCTCACCAAAGACTTGACCTCCTGGGCCTGGAAGATTCTTTTACCTCAGCCTCCTGAGTAGCCAGGACTACAGGCATGCACCACCACGCCTGAGTAATGTTTTTACTTTTTGTAGAGATCAAGTCTCGCTGTGTTGCCCAGACTGGTCTCAATCTTCTGAGCTCATGCAGTGCTCCCATCCTGCCCTCCCAAAGTGCTGAGATTATGGTCATGAGCATCACACCCAGCCCATGAGCCACTGCCACCAGCCATTGATTTCTAATTTCACCCTATTGTGGCTGAAGAAGATACTTTGTATTATATTACCTCTTAAAATCTATTGAGACTTAATCTGTGACCTAACATATGGTCTACCTTGAAAAATATTCCATGTGCACTTGAGAAAAATGTGTATACTCTGTTATTGGGTAGAGTGTTCTGTATATGTATCAGATCTAGTTGGTTTAATGTGTTGTTCAAGTCCTCTGTTTCCTTACTTATCTTCTGTGTAGTTGTTCTATCTTTTTTGAGAGTGGGTAGTAACGTCTCCAACTATTCTTATTCTAGAATTGTATATATCTCCTTTAAATTTTGTTAATTTTTGCTTCATATTTTGATGCTCTGTTAAGTATATAAATGTCTATAATTACTATAACTTTTGCCATGTTGAAAATGTTATCTATATATACTGAACTTCTATGTCTCTATAACCTTTTTTGACTTAGAGTCTATTCTGTCTGATATTAGTATAGTCACCTTTATTCTTTTTTGGTTACTATTTGTATGAAATATGGAAAGGAAATATCCTTTTCCATCCTTTCACTTTCATCCTATTTGGGTCTTTGGATCTAAAATGAGTCTCTTATTGACAGCATATAGAGCAATTGAATCATGTTTTTTTACTTTTTTTTTTTGTTTTTGAGTCGGAGTCTTACTCTGTCATCCAGGTTGGAGTGCAGTGGCACACTGACGGCCACCCTAGCATCGACCTGTTGGGCTCAGGTGATCCTTCTGCCTCAGCCTTCCAAGTAGCTGGAACTACAGGTACACGCCATCACTACTGGCTGATTTTTAAATTTATTGTAGAGACAAGGTCTCACCAAGTGGCCTGGGCTGGTCTAGAACCCGCGGGCTCAGACAATCCTCTCTCCTCAGCCTCCCAAAGCACTGGGATGACAGGCTGGAACCACCACACCCAGCCATGTTTTTCTAAAAAAATCAATTTTGCTAGTATTTGTTTGTGTACTTTTTATTTATTTATATTTTCACTTCTGAAGGACAGTTTTTTAGAGAGTTTAATACATTTTTCCCTAAAGTAATTACTGATAAGGAGATAATTACTTTTGTCATTTTACTATTTGTTTTATTTTGTCTCATCACTTTATTGTCCCTTATTTCTTATAGTACTGTCTTTTGTGTTTAGTTGATTTTTTATAGTGAAACTTTTAAATTTCTCATTTTCTTTTGTGTATATCCTTTAGCTATTTTATTTGTGGTTTCTATGGAGATTACATTTAAGTCTAACATTGTAATACTTTAAATTTTATACCAACTTAATTTCAGTAACATGCAAAAACTTCTCCTTTAATAGCTCCATTCCCACCCTTTCCAGGTGTTGATGTCATAAAAGTACATCTTTTTTTTTTTTTTTTTGTTTTTGTGTCTAACTATTTAACCCAGTATGGAGTGCAGTGGCCGCTCCCGGCCACCGCAGCCTCGACCTGCTGGGCTCCAGTGATCTTTCTGCCTCAGCCTTCCAAGTAGCTGGAACTACATGCGCGCGCTACCACGCCTGGCTAGTTTTTGATTTATTGTAGAGACGAGGTCTCGCCAAGTTGCCCAGGCGGGTCTCGAACCCGCGGGCTCAGGCAATCCACTCACCTCAGCCTCCCAAGGCGCGGGATTACAGGCTGAGCCACCGAGCCCGGCTAAAAGTACATCTTTATACGTTGTGTCTAAACACCTAAACCAATAAATTTTTTTAATGAGTTAGTCTTCTAAATTACGTAGAAAGAAAATACAGAGTTATAAACTTAAGTTATAATAATAATAGCTTTTAGGCTAATATATTTTTAAAATTGTATTCGTCTTTTAAATCGTGTAGAAAATAAAAAATGGAGCTATATACCATTGCTATAATGATACTAGCTTTTAAAATTGTCCATATATTTACCTTTACTGAGATCTTTATTTCTTCATATGGCATCAAGTTACTATCTAGTATCCTCTCATTTCAACCTGCAGAACTCCCTTTAGCATTTCTTGCAGGACAGTTCGCAACTTTTCTTTATCTGGGAAGGTCTTAATTTCTCTTTCACTTTTGAAGGACAGTTTTTGACAAATATAGCATTCTTGGTTGACATGATTTTTTCTTTTAGCACTTTGAATATATCAGTCCAATGCCTTTTAGCATCCAAAGTTTCTGACATATGCTGATAACCTTATTGAGGATATTTACTTATTTATATTTTGAGTTGGAATCTTACTGTGTCACAAAGGCTAGAGTGCAGTGGCGCAGATCACAGCTCACTGCAGCCTTGTCCTCCTGATCCTTCTGCCTCAGCCTCCTGAGTAGCTAGTTCTACAGGTGTGCACCACCATGCCTGGCTAATTTTTTTTTTTTGTAAAGACAAAGTCTCACCATGTTGCCCAGATTGGTATAGAACTCCTGAGCTCTAGCAATTCTCTCCTCTCAGTCTCCCAAAGTACTAGGATTACAGGTGTGAGCCACCATGCTCAACCAAGGATCCATTTTAAATGTCGACTAAGAATGTTGGTCAATGACCTGAAGTTCATAGGGGCTTGCTATTACCAGTTGGGTGACATCAGGCAAGTCAACTAATTTCTTTAAGTCTTATCTCTTCATTTGTGCTATGGGCTAGTAACATAAATGTGGAGGCATTTTGTAAGTTTGGAAGTGTATTAGTTCAAGTTATTCCTAGATGCAGCTGCCAAGATGGGATTAGACATGCAAGAGATTCACTGGGGGAAGGAATGGTTGAGAAGAGTGACACAATTAGTAAAGCCTCTGGTTATGGTCCCACTCCCACATCTCTTTTACTGTGAAATGAGACTCTGATTTAGATGCCATGTTGCATGGGGTTCTATGCCTATGAATCTGACATTCTGTAGGCCCCTGGATTATGGTGCTAGCAAGGCTCTGAGTGCAGAACGGCAACTTATACCTAGAATAGGTATATATATATACCTGTGAGAATAAGCCACTGATCCTTCCATCTTGGAAAGGGCCCAGTGTAGTTGACTTGCCATCAGGAGACTGAATGATCTCCTTGAGGGAGAGTGCCACATCAGGAGCTGAGTGTTGGTCTCTGTTGCTGACAAATTGGTTATTCAGAGGTAGATCAGTCTTGTAAGTGGCTGTCTGTTGTTTCAGGCCTATACATAGTCCTGCTCTCTGCCAATGTGGTCATTTCATTTGTGCTCACCATACCAATTTCATGAACTGATTAAGTCATTCTGTCTACTTGGTTGCTCAATGTCTTTTCTTTTTTTTTTTTTTTTTGAGTTGGAGTCTCACTCTCACTCTGTCACCCAAACTGGAGTGCAGTGGCCGCTCCCGGCCACCGCAGCCTCGACCTGCTGGGCTCCGGTGATCCTTCCGCCTCAGCCTTCCAGTAGCTGGAACTACAGGCGCGCGCTACCACGCCTGGCTGATTTTTTGATTTATTGTAGAGATGAGGGCTCGCCAAGTTGCCCAGGCGGGTCTCGAACCTGCGGGCTCAGGCAATTCACTCACCTCGGCCTCCCAAGGTGCGGGATTACAGGTTGTGCCACCGAGCCCGGCCTCAATGTCTTTTCTATGGTGAAGGCTTTCTGGTGGGTGTTAACAAAAATTATTATACTTTGTGCCTATTCCCATATGATTATCCCCTCTAGCCCAGACCTCTCTGTCTTCAATCTTCCATTCTTTTCCTTTCTGACCTGTGACTAGATAGCCAGGTCAAGTGCCACTGCCCATGAATCTTTATATATCTCACATCAGGCCACTTTTCCTGCCATGGAAAGTAAATAATCAGGTGCACTACTTACAGCTCAACCGTCAGGAAGAATTTTCATTTTCACTGTCTTTCGAGACCACCCCTGAAATATGTCTGTGATGCAGCCACCATCCATTTTCCCTTTGTACTCATATAACAAGCTTACCTATCTGTAAACCAAGCTCAGTCCTTTTCCTCCTCCTTCAGCTGGTCCTATGAAACCCTCACAGGGCCATAGTGACAAGCTGGGAAGACATCCTAGTACAACTATTATTGCGGGCAACACGGGATCTGAAATATCTATTCTTAGTTAGGGCTGCTATAACAAATATGCCATAGACTGCTTGGCTTAAAGAACAAATATTTACTTCTCACAGTTCTGAAGACTGAGAGATGTGACATCAAGGTGCCAGTAGATCTGGTATCTGGCAAGAGCCCACTTTCTGGTCTCTCTTACATGCATTCTTCTCTTTGTAGGTGTCACTCTTCTCTCTGTATCTTCACATGGAGGAGAACAGAGAGAGATAATTCTAGTGTCTCTTCTTTTCAAGGTACTAATCCCATTCATGAGGCTCCACCCTCATGACCTTCCAAATGCCCACCTCCTAATACCAATCACATTGGGGATTAGGTTTTTAACATATACATTGTTGGGGGGCAAAAACATTCAGGCCATAACATGGCTCATACTGCTTATTCATGTCTTTTGGTCCTCCTAAAGCTTGATCCTGATCCCAGCATACCATTTCCATCTTATGATAAACTGTTGCTGGGCCCATCTGACTCTATTACTCGGTGGGTCATAATGGGCTATTTCAGATACCAGATACATAGTACTTTGGTACCCCGTGCTCAAGCATTCTTCTCTATCAGAGTCCAGTAACAAGCCAGGATCTGTTTTTCAAAAAGCATATCAGATTGTTGCAAATGCTGCCTTGTTCCAGAATTCCAGAGGCCTCTATTATGATTCTTCCTGTGGGGCTTGCCATTAGCACCACATGGCACTTTTTCCCACCACTGATGCCATAAGGCTTTCTGGACTGTATGGTCCAAGATGTAGGACTGCTTGAATTGCAGCTTAGACCTGCTCTGGAACCCTTTCATGTTCTGGGCTCTACTCAAAGCTAGCAGTCTTACATGTCAATC
This sequence comes from Tarsius wallacei, assembly GCA_963574415.1. Classification (NCBI taxonomy): domain Eukaryota; kingdom Metazoa; phylum Chordata; class Mammalia; order Primates; family Tarsiidae; genus Tarsius; species Tarsius wallacei. The sequence goes on from CAUYQG010097373.1 coordinate 5,861, forward strand.
AACATATCACCTGGAGAGGTATTCTTACATGTGGAGTATGTTACCTCCAAAACCCAAAAAGCTCTATCAGCTATTGTGCTTCCTTCTTTGTGGTAGAGGATGCAAGATATAATAATTTTTATTTTATTTCAAAAAAGATATGACAGAACCCTCATAACCACCAGACTTCTAAAAAACTTCATCAAAGTGGCAGGTGCCTGACTAGTCATAGAATTTATATCCCACCACCTGGAATGCATGTGCCTTCCTCAATTCTCCAGTGTATTAGGCACCTCTTGCTCATCTGTCGAGTCAGTATGATATAATCAATGTAATGGAGCAGAGTGATTTTCTGAGGGATATTTAGGCAGCCCAGCTCTCTCCCAGAGGTTGGGAGAACCATCAGACCACAATGCAGTTCTGATCCCGATTGAAAGAGAAAGGACAGGAAGATTGGGTGGAAGTGTCTTAGCATTGTAATTCTAAGCAAAACTTGACAAGGCTGTCTGCGGGTCCTCAAGCTCAAAGTTTGCTGGTCAGAGGAATCCTATAGCTCCTAGGAATAGGCCTGCCTTAGTGTCCTGACCATACCTAGTCAGGTTGGGGAAGGGAGAAGTGCGGCTTTAGCATGAATGTGATGATAGATTTTAGAGCACAGCAGCTGGGGCTATCAGGCAGAGACTTGAGAGCTGTATTCTTATGGCAGCTACAGTGATGCTTCAAATTTCTAAGTATCAAAACCAGCTCAGACTCTGCATCCAATAGATCTCAAAATGTCTCAGGATTCACTTCTGTCTAATGTGCAATCTCTCAAGGAAATGGTCCTTTCAGGGAAGGACTAGGGGAATTATTACAGTATGTACTTGGTATGGTGTTTCATGGTCCTTCTCCCTAGGAACCTGGCAATCTTTTCAGTTAATGAGTTCTGGATCTGAAAAGTGGCTCAGATCCAGAAACTGAGCCAGAGATTGAACATTTTATTGGGGTGACCATTCTGAGCCTCTTAGTCCTCTACTTTTGGGCACTTTTGTTTGTTTGTTTATAGATTTTAAGTAGCAGCTTTGTTGGCTGCCTGTTCAATTTTGCCCCTAGGAATGCTATGCTCCATTAACTATCCCTGTAACTTCCTGCAATTCAAACCCTTTGTCTTCCCCTCCAACTTAGCCAGACATTATGGTAATTGTGGCCTCCTGGTTGCTAGTGTTTAAGCACCGCCACCTGGCCTCTATTACATGAAAGCTCTGTCATCCTCTTGGATTTCAGGGAGCTCAGTTGCCACCTCCCCATGCCTTCTGGCTTGTAGAGGAAAGTTGGGAGGAAGTGTCTTAGCATTGCAATTCTAAGCAAAACTTGACAAGGCTGTCTGCGGGTCCTCAAGCTCAAAGTTTGCTGGTCAGAGGAATCCTATAGCTCCCAGGAATAAGCCTGCCTTAGTATCCTGACCATACCTAGTCAGGTTGGGGAAGGGAGAAGTGCGGCTTTAGCACGAATGTTGTCAAGTCTCGTACCAGTTTATTCCTAATGGCCTTCGTGAATAGTTTGTTCTTCAGGTTATCCCATAGAACATATTTCTCTTAAGGGTCTTCTGGCCTTACAAAATTCATCCATTCTTAGCACACCCACATCCCTCAGCATCTTTGTTTCTTCCTCTATCTTCACCCAGGCCATCCTGGACATTTCCCCTCCACTCAGTGTTATCTTTCACCTTTTTCAGGCTTCTAAAAGACACATCTTGGAATCCTTGACAGGGTACTTAATCCCAAGAAACATTACCTAAGTCTAATAATTTATTCCAGTCTTACTTTCTGGTTCTGAAAACTCGATCCCAGGGATACTCATCTGGCTTCTCCTGGGAAGTGGTATTAATAGTTCTTGAATCTCCTGGTGGGTGTTTTTCCTCTCTTATCAGGCTGTCCTCAGCTGGAACTTAACCCATCACTTGGCAGCCAGAAAAAGAAGTAGGAGCAGCTCCTGAGGGAGGCACTGGTTGCCTTGTGGAGGTAAGTCTTCCAAGGCGATTTCTAGCACAAGGGAATTACCAGCCATTCCTGGGGAAGGGTGAGCCAACTTTCGCAGGCTTTGACGTTTTAGGTACTTCCATTCAGGTATCTCAATCCCATGTCTCAAGGTTTCAGTTTCCCCAGCTAGAGTACTGACATTAGGATACCAGGCCTGCCTAGGCTGAGCATCCAAACACACTCCATCAGACGACAGCCTATTACTCATCTGTGTCTGCCCTTCCACTGTAGGAGATAATGGTCTTATTTTAGCTACTCCAGCATCCTTTAGGCTCTCACACCTAGCTTTTGAATGATTGTTAATTGCCTAGTTTCTTATTTTCTCTCTGCAGGGAACCAGTTCTGCTTAACTGTAATCAGTTAACTCAACTATCTGTAGGCATCTCCCCTCCCCCATATTTCAAATACCTGACATCACACCTCATGGGTATTCCCCTTCATGAGATGTTTTTCCCAGGTCACTACTGGTGAAATCTTTAGCAATTAGGCCACCATCATTGTGTCAAGGACCCTACCTGCCTATCAACTAGGATGTCATTCCTTTGTTCCTAGTAGTAAGTGGACCAGGCACGAATCTTCATTTTTTCTTTTATTTTTAAAAAAATTTCAATAGATTTGGGAGGTACAAGTAAAAAATTTTCATCTTACCACCTGTTTTCCCAGGACTACTCTTAGTACCGCTTGTGTTAGGCTGGATCTACAAAGAAGCAGATGCTAAGACAGCATTAGACGTGCAAGATGTGTTTTGGAAGAGACAGCAGGAGAAGGCAGAGAGAACTTTAAGACCATGTGCAGGTCTGACACCTAGGGAAGAAGAAAGGGAAGGAAAGAGGATTGGGTAGGAAGAGTATCAGACTGCAATGCGGTTCCAAGAAAGGTTCAGCCAGGCCCTTAAAGGGGTCCCAAATCTTGCCCAAACGGGTCTGCCTTAGTGCATGAGTGGTGCTGTCATTTCTGGGAGAGTCTTGGTCTCCATATTGATCAAGAGGGGTAGCGGCTGGATCCATTAGTCAATTTTGCCCCCTGTAGCACACTTGAACAGCACATTTTTATGGTTCCACATTAGGTAATCAGGGAGACTTCTTATACATGTATAAGTATATATGTATTATATATGTATTTAATATGTATCAAAATAAATGGCAGCCATAATTATTGCTCTTTAATTTCTCTATAATAACTCAATTTTCTGATGTGTCAAACAGGAGTAATTTAGTATCTACTGAATCCAATTCATTAGAGTTTTTGGAGACTCAAATATAACAATTCATTTAAGAGAGTACTTGAAAAATTTAAAAATAACAAACAGTACTAGTGAGAGGCCTATATAACTAATTTCTTAATTTCTACCTTTTCCTTAGCGGAGCAAGATTGAAATTGGGTAAGGAGATACTAAGAACCTCAAGCAACTGAACCAGAATAAATGTTTAGGTGTCAGTTTAAGTAAAGAGGCTGAGTATTTATTGACCAAATATTCTTAAAAAAATGCATTCAAAATTTATCTTACTATACTATACTATACTATATATGTTTTAAAACCTGCCAGGCATGGTGGCTTATGCCTATAATCTCAGCACTTTGGGAGGCCAAGGCAGAAGGATCACTTAAGTCCAGGAGTTCAAGTCTGGCAACATAGTGGGAACTCATCTCTACAAAAAATTAGAAAATTAGCTGGGTGTGGTGGCACACACCTGTAGTACCAGTTACTTGGGAAGTAGAGGTGGGAGGATTGCCTGAATCCAGAAAGTCAAAGTTGCAGTGAACTGTGATTGTGCCACTGCACTCCAGCCCGGGCAAGAGAGTGAGACCCCCAACTCAAAAAAGAAAAAAAAAGTCCCTTATTTAAAACTTCAAACAAAAAAACAGAACAAGACAAAAGAATGAGATTACTAAAATGACTTTATGTCTGGCCAAGGCTTGGTGGCTCATGCTTGTCATCCAAGTTTTGGGAAACTGAGGTGGAAGGATCACCTGAGGCCAGGAGTTCAAAGCCAGCCTAGGCAACAAAGTGAGACTCCATCGCTACAAAAAATAAATTCATTAGCTGGGCCTGGTGGCATGTACCTGTAGTCCCAGCTACTCAAGGAGATGAGGCAGGAAGATCATTTGAGCCCAGGAGTCTGAGTCTGCCATGAGCTATATGCTTCAGCCTGGGTGACAGGGCAAGGCCCTGTCTTTGAAAATAATAAATAATAATAATAATAATAATAATAGACGTTGCACCTGTTAAATTATTTATTTAATTATTCGTTCATTTATTTATTTATTTTTGAGTCATATTCTCACTCTGTTGCCCAAGCTGGAGTGCAGTGGCAGTGGCACACTCATGGCCTCCGCAGCCTTGACCTGCTGGGCTCAGGCGATCCTTCTGCCTCAGCCTTCCAAGTAGCTGAAATCACAGGTGTGTGCCACCATATCTGGCTAATTTGTTGTTGTTGTTGTTGTTGTTGTTGTTGTAGAGACAAGTTCTCACCATGTGGCCCGGGTTGGTCTCAAACCCATGGGCTCAAGTCATCCTCTCACCTCAGTCTCCCAAGTGCTGAGATTACAGACGTGAGCCACTGCGCCTGGCTGCACCTGTAAAATTTAAAGAACAATGACATTAAATTGACAAGATCTTTTACTTTTGCAAGCGCAGATTAATTATATTTATGAATAGCTAGCAATCTGAAGGCATGACAAAAGGCAATGCTTTTGAAATTCTTCCACCAAAATTGATACAAAAGTATCCCTAATGGAAAAGAAAGACAAATTCAAATATCAAAAGAAAAATTGATTGGAAAAAATTTTCATTCAACATATTGAATTGTTGAGGCTACGGGCCAGCAAAGTATACATGCTTAGTTGGAACAACCTAATGCCAACACATAAGATTCTCTTCTGATTTTTTTGACTATGTTTTATCACAAAGGTGATATCAGAAAATACAGATAATCAAAAGGACAACATATAATGGATTCACATAATCTCATCCACTCTGAGAAAACTCCATTAGTACTTCTCAGATATTTTTTTTTGCATATATATTTGTGTATGTGTGAATGTGTGTGTACATTATTTTATGCAAACACACACTACCTTATCTTAAAAATGGGATCATACGATATATATTTTAAAACCTGCCATAATTTGAGTACTCCACTAATTATTGGACAGATAGGGCATTCTATAATATTTTCTTATGTTCTTTTTCTTTTTTTTTTTTTGAGTTGGAAACTCAAGCTATCACCCAGACATGAGCACAGCTCACTGCAGCCTTGAATTCCTGTGTATTTTCTACTTTTTTTGCCTTTACTTTTCATAACAAAAATAACAACAGAAGCCGTGTATGGTGGCTCATGCCTGTAATCCCAGCACTTAGGGAGGTGGAGGTGAGAGGATTGCCTGAGTCCAGGGGGTTAAGACCAGCCTAGGTAACTTGGCGAGACATCGTCTCCACAATAAATCAAAAAATTAGCTGGGTGTGACGGCATGTGTCTGTGGTTCCAGCTACTTGAAAGGCTGAAGCAGAAGGATTGCCTGAGCCCAGCAGGTCGAGGCTACTGTGACCATAAGCCTGGGTGACAGAGTGAGACTCCTATTCAAAAACAAAACAAAACAAAACAAAAGAGCAGAAAAAAATTGATAAAATAATCCAGAACTTTTTTAAGCACAAAAAACTTTTAAAAATTGGAAAAGCTGACTTTTAAATGCTTACAGAGACAGTTGTAAAATCATGCTGTGTTGCAGCTTGCCAGTTTTCTGAACACCAGTGATTGAGGATTATGGTCTTTCAACCCAACGTTGTCATATCATGAATGCTCCTATCTTTCTTTATAAATATTGAGCCATATATATATTCATAGGTAAATAATAACTGTTGATGTTTGCATGTTTTTTGAACTTTATATAAATGGCTTTGCATGTACATATTTTTCAAAACTTTTTTTTCACCAATATATCAATATTATGTTTGTGAAAGTCCTTCATGTTGATTTGTTCATTTGTTTTCATTGCTATGTGTATCGTATTGCTGGACTATACCACTATGTCTTTTTCTTTTGTCAATGAATATTTGCATTGTTTACAGGTTTTTGTTTACAAGCCATGCTATTAAGAGCAATCTTCTACAAGTCTGCAGACACCCGTTTATGACACTGTCTTAGTCTGTTTTAGCTACTATAACAAAATACTTTAGACTGGGTAATGTATAAACAACAGAAATGTATGGTTCATGGTTCCAGAGGCTGGGAAGTCCAAGATCAAGGCATCAGCAGATTCAGTGTCTGATGAGAGCTCTCTATGTGTCTGATTCAGTTTCTGATGGTGCTTCTATGTGACCTCACATGGCAGAAGGGCAAAGCAACATTCTCCAGCCTCTTATCTGAGAGCACTAATCTCATTCATAAAGGTGGAGCCCTCATGACCTAATTACTTCCCAAAGGCATACCTCTTAATATTAACACATTAGGGATTAAATTTCAGTGTATGAATTTGGGGGAAATAAATACATTAAAGCCGTAGCAGATATATTACCAAAATTGAAATTATTGGTTATAAGATACATATGTATTCAACTTAGAGTTCCAAATTATTTTCCAAAACACTTGTACCAATTTACACTTCTACCCATAAATTATAACTGTTTTCTTTGTTCCATTTCCTAGACAATACTCAATATTGTCAGTTTTTTATTTTTATTTTTTTGCAATATGTTGGGTACAACCTAATGGATGGAACTAATTTTGGTATTAATCTGAATTGTCCTGAGAAACTTAGTTTCAGCATCTTTTCATGCTTTTATTATATATTTACATTTTCTTTTCTTGAAATAACTTTTCATGTCTTTTGACATTTATTGCTTTGTTTGTGTTGTTCTTATTAGTTTGTATGAGTTTATTATATTCTCTGGACAATAATCTTTTGTCAGCTATAGATGTTACAAACACTTTCTCCCAGTTTGTAAGCTGTCTTTTTACTTTTAATGGCATATTTTGAAGAATATAAGTTTAATTTTAATGTAGTCAAATTTACTTATCATTTTCTTTATGTGCCCTGCTTTTTACATTTTGTTTAAAACATTTTCCCCTAACTCAAAAGTCATAAAGTAATCTCATATTTTGTCTTAGAAAATTTAAAGTTTTGCTTTTCACTTTGAAGTATTTTACTTATCAGAAACTGTTTTTTACATATAGAGCATGAGATAGAAATTCTCTTTTATCTATATATTTATCTAACTAAGGTAGGACTATTGATTGAATAGTCTACATATTCTCTGCTGATCTTCAATGCCACTTCTGTTTTATATCAAATTTCCATAAATGTGTGGGTCTGTTTATGAGGTATGTGTATATTGCAATGTCTACCACTTCTCCATGTTCATGCTGCATTAGTTGCATTACTTTTACAATATTTCTGGATACTTAATAGGGTAGTCCTATCCCATATCTTATTATTTATTTTAAAAATTTTCTGTAGTAGCCTACCCATTTCTCTTCCATATAAAGTGACTCCACTTAAAATGATTTCACTTTAAGATCAGTGTTTCATGTTGAATGAAAACCCATGTTAATTTTCATGATGAAATACACATTGGTCAGGTGTGGTGGCTCATGCCTGTAATCCCAGCACTTTGGGAGATGGAGGCAAGAAGATTACCTGAGTCCAGGAGTTTGAGACCAGCCTGGGCAACTTATCCAGACTTTATATCTACAATACGTACAAAAAATTAGCCGGGCATGATGGCATGTGCCTGTGGTTCCAGCTATTTGGAAGACTGAGTAAAGGATCATCTGAGCCCAGCAGGTTGAGGCTGTGGTGGCCGTGAGTGTGTCCCTGCAGCAACAGAGTGAGATTCAACTCAAACAAAATAAATATATAAATAAATAAACGAAAAATAAAAAAGAAAAGAAAATGCATTGAATATAGAGATTAGTGTCAGGACCATTGATATTGCCATCACATTGATTCTCTATCCATGATGCTTTTCAATGGCTTATGTTGTCTTTTAAGTCTTCCTATAAAGTTTTAAATTTTTCTCCAAAATGTCCTTGCACATTTTTTGTTCATTTTGTTTCTGGATAGTTTATATTTTTGATGCATTGTAAATCTATCTTTTTTTAAAAATTTTACTTATTTTAATTTTTTTTTGAGTTGGAGTCTCACTCTGTCGCCCAGACTGGAGTGCAGTGGCCGCTCCCGGCCACCGCAGCCTCGACCTGCTGGGCTCCGGCGATCCTTCCGCCTCAGTCTTCCGAGTAGCTGGAACTACAGGCGCGCGCTAC
>CAUYQG010097375.1:0-59751 GCA_963574415.1 Tarsius wallacei
AACCCACGGGCTCAGGCTATCCACTCACCTCTGCCTCCCAAAGGCGTGGGATTACAGGCTGAGCCACCGAGCCCGGCTTGAATCTTTCTTTTTCGCCAGTATACTAGAGTCCTCCCTGACCCCACTCTGCATGGCTCCCAGTTAATCTGAAGCCTCCATCTATAAAAATAGAGCACCCTGGATGTGATGGCTCACTCCTGTAATCTCAGCACTTTGGGATGTTGAGGTGGGAGGATTGCCTGAGTCCAGGTGTTCGAGGCCAACTTGGACAACATAACGAGATCTTGTCGCTATCACAAATCAAAAAATTAGCCAGGCATTGTGATGCACACCTGTAGTTCCGTTACTTGGAAGTCTGAGGCAGAAGGATCGCCTGAACACAGCAGGCCGAGGCTGTGGTGGCCATGAGAGTGAGACTCCAACTCAAAAAAAAGAAAATAGAGCACAGTTTACCTCTGTCACCAGGAACATACTCTCAGTCCCCCAGCAGGAGGAAAGTGAGAAGGTTAAATGTATGTGAGCTTAGAACAATTGAAATCCACTATTATTTACCAGATTACTTCCTCATAAGGATAATCCTTTCTGATAGAGCACAGAACTGGCCAACAACTGTGTAAAATCCAATTTAAAAAACAACAAAGATCCAATTTCAAGCCACACCCCCAAAAGCAAATGCTGTGAGAAGCAGCCTTGCTTGTAACAGAATACCAGCAGTACAAGTACATCCATAATTCTAGCCTCTCTGTCTTTTTTTTTTTTTTTGGAGCTGGAGTCTCACTCTTTCACCCAGGCTAGAGTGCGGTGGCACACTCACGGCCCCCAGCGTCGACATGCTGGGCTCAGGTGATCCTTCCTCCTCAGCCTCTTGAGTAGCTGGGACTACAGGCACTTGCCACCACACCTGGCTAATTTCTTTGATATTTTTGTAGAGACAAGGTCTCACTATGTTGCCCAGGCTGATCTCAAACTCCCGGTCTCAAGCAATCCTCCTGCCTCCTCGGCCTCCCAAAGTGCTGGGATTACAGGTGTGAGCCCCTGTCCCCAGCCTGATTATCTCTTGGCTTTATCAGGACACCTTACTTCTAAACCTTGGAAAGGCAAATATAGCCTTGCCTAGTCCTGAAGGTTGACATAGCATTTTCTACAAGCTACTGTCAAAGGTGAAACCTTAACCAAGGAATCCTTTGTTTCCATATTGAAAAGGTGCAGTTCCCACCAAGAAAACTCTGCCACGATTTTCATGAAGTCAGATGCAGCACAAAAGTAACTAAAATATCAGGGACTGTGACATTTTCAGACTTCTGTCGCTACGCAGCATCTGAGCTGTTGATAACTTTTTATGAGACAAATTCATCTTCTGGTGAAAGCCTATGAATAATAACGACTCACCTGGCAGGCCAAGCTTAATACGTCAAGAAGCTAAAGTTGGGTGTTGTATTGTGTGTTTAAAACCTTTTGATTGAAAAACTGAGGAGATTCTCTCCTTCAGCAAATAACTGGACCCTCTAGCATTTTGTGGAGGTTCTGCCTGATGTCACACATCTTCCATGTTAATTAAGAGTATCCCCCATCCCTATCTGTGCAGACTTCTAAATCCTCAGAGAGACCACCAGGTAGAAAATCAGCACAAGTATTTTCCAGGTCTAAGAGAAGCTGTGACTTCATGAGACACTCAAAAGAGAAATGGAAAGCTGGGCATGGTAGTTCACGCCTATAATCCCAGCACTTTGGGAGGCAGAGGCAAGAGGATTGCCTGAGCCCAGGGGCTCAAGACTAGCCTGGGCAACTTGGCAAGACATCACCTCTACCATAAACCAAAAAACTTGCCCAGCATGATGGCACACGCCTATAGTCCCAGCTACTCAGTAGGCTGAGACAGAAGGATTGCCTGAGCCCAGCAGATCGAAGCTGCTGTCGCCATAACCATGCTACCGCACTCCAGCCTGGGCAACGACAGAGGAAGACTCCGATTCAAAAAATAAAAACAAAATCAAAACAACTTAAAAAAAAGAAAGAGAGAGAAATGGAGATTGGATAAAGAGCTCTGTTGTACTGTCAAGGTGAGGAAAAGCTGTCAGTAAAAATATGTGTGATCAGGGAGACCCCAAAATACCTGACAGCATCTTGATACTGAACTGAACTTGAAGCAGGCACAATGGGGACCCCAGAGGGATCTCAGTTAGAGATAGTGGGAAAAAATTGAATCTAATGGAAATCCAGCATTTCTTACCCCCAGTCAACTCCTGCCTTCTCGAAATATAAAGAAGCCGGGCTCGGTGGCTCAGCCTGTAATCCCGTGCCTTTGGGAGGCTGAGGTGAGTGGATTGCCTGAGCCCATGGGTTCGAGACCCGCCTGGGCAAGTGAGACTTCATCTCTATAATAAATCAAAAAATTAGCCAGGCGTGGTAGCACGCGCCTGTAGTTCCAGCTACTTGGAAGGCTGAGGCGGAAGGATCACTGGAGCCCAGCAGGTCAAGGCTGCGGTGGCCGGGAGCGGCCACTGCACTCCAGTCTGGGCAACAGAGTGAGACTCCAACTCAAAAAACAAAAACAAAAACAAAAACAAAAAGCGAAATATAAAGAACCTGGGACTGTCTCTCATCCTAAACCTCCGAAGTCAGAGTAACCTCATCTGCTGATGGCCTTCAGAGTGTTCCTGAAATACTCTTAAGTGTTTGGATTTTCAAACAAGCCAGTTCATTTCAATTATTCCCCAGTCACAGACTGTCCCCTTAACCCTAATGTCTTATACATGCAAGGCTTTGACAGAAAAGAGTATTAGGAGAGACAAAGAATGAAATAAAGTAAATCCACCATCTTCATGTACAATGGAGAGGGCTTCATTAGACAGAAAGGCATTGAAACGAGAACAGCTGAAAGAAGCTTTAAAAAATATGCCTGTAATCCCAGCACTTTGGGAGGTTGAGGTGGGAGGACTGCTTGAGCCCAGGAGTTCGAGACCAGCCTGGGCAACATAACAATTCCCGTCTCTACAAAAAAATCAAAAAATTAGCTGGGCGTGGTGATGTATGCCTGTAGTCTCAGCCACTTGGAAGGCTGAGGTGGAAGAATCGCCTAAGACCAGGTGATCAAGGCTGTGGTGAGCTGTGATTGTGCTAATGCACTCCAGCCTGGGTGACAGAGTGAGACACCAACTCAAAAATAACAAATAAATAAATACATGACTTAGTCCTTTTTGTTGGGCAATTAATACTTGGAGAGTCTATATTAGGCGTTTATCAGCCCACAGTTATGGGGCAGATGGTTTGGCTATCCTAATTAGCCCTCAGTTGAAAGGATCTGATTGGGTAACTCACACAGTGGTGTTGGTAACTCATAACAACTGAAAGAACATTCCCTTCCAATATTTTAACCCAGATTCAACAGTGGAAAGAGTCTGGTAGTAATAAATCTAGGCTGTGAACTGAGTGTTACCACTAACAAGCTAGACACATTTGGGCAATCACAAAAACTCTTTGGGCCTCCGTTCCCTTCCATAAAGTGGCAAGGTGAGACGAAATGGACTCAAAATTTCTTCTAGGCTGAGCAGGGTGGTTCACGCCTGTAATCCCAGAACTTTGGGAGGCCAAGGTGAGAAGATTGCCTGAGCCCATGGGTTTGAGACTAGACCCGGCAAATTGGCGAGACCTCATCTCTACAATAAATCAAAAAATTAACCAGGCATGGTGGCGCATGCCTGTTAGTTCCAGCTACTTGGAAGGCTGAGGCGGAAGGATCACCTGAGCCCAGCAGATCAAGGCTTTGGTGGCCATAAGCGTGTCATTGCACTCCAGCCTGGGCAACAGAGTGAGATTCCAACTCAAAAAAAAAAATTTTTCTTCTAGCTCAAACATGTTTGATATCTATGATTCTATGGAATAAGCATTAGCATCAGGTGTCAAAGATAAGTAAATAGGGTTCTCCAATCTACACAAGTGCAAGGCTAAGACTATATACCCCAGGGAATGACCCAGGCTGGGAGATAGCAAGGAGCAGAAGATAGACTTGAATTTAAACCTAAATGATAAGTCAATAAAGTTAACTTATTGGGGAAGATCAGACAATAGAATGCTCCAGAAGGGGGAAGCCTTATGTAAGAGACAACAAAAAAGAGTTCAAGCTTCAGTTCAGCCATTCACTGGTAGGATGGCCTTGGACAGGCCACTGAACTATTCTGAGTCCCAGTTTCCTCAATGGGTGTATTACTATCACCACAAAGTCTTTGTATTGTTAGCGTTCAGAAATTGATACTCTAAATATGGTGCTTTGACATACAGAACTGAGGAAGCCTCAGGTTCTCTCTGACTTCTCCCCACCCCCAGTGACTCCCCTCAAGCCCAGAATGAAGTTGAATTTCCCTTACCAGCCTAAGTCCAGATCCACCAAGGAGAACAACTGTTTTTTTCTTCCTTCCCTGCAAGACCAAGAAGACAACTACACCTGAGCAGACTCTTTCAGAAGACCATTCAAATTCCAAAGAGAACTATTTATAAATTAATATCCATTCCAGTATCCATTTGTTCTCCCTAGTAACCCCCTCAACAGAATTCCTCTTCTTACCAGGTGCAGTGGCTCATGCCTGTAATTCCAGCACTTTGGGAGGCAGAGGTGAGAGAACTGCCTGAACCTACAAGTTCAAGACCAGTCTGGGCAACTTGGCGAGACCTCATCTCTATGATAAATCAAAAAAATTAACTGGGCGTGGTGGTGCGTGCCTGTAGTTCTTGGAAGGCTGAGGTGGAAGGATCACCTGAGCCCAAAAGGTCAAGGGCGACAGAGTGAGACTCCCACTCTCTCTTCCATAACTTCTGAACCCTGTCAGGGGTGAGTAGTCATGTTGTCATTCTACCCATGTACACGTTAATAAAATTTGTATGCTTTTCCCCTAAAATCTGCTGATCTCAGACCCCTGGACTCAGGCAATCCTCTCACCTCCACCTCCCAAAGTGCTGGGATTACAGGCATGAGCCACTGCGCCCGGCTAAACATGCTTCTTGAGTGTTGCTTTTTCAGCGAACATTTCAAGAGCAAAGGGGAAGTTTACAGGATAATATAAGAAAATGTGGGCATAGCAAAGGAAACTATCAACAGAGTGAAGAGACAGCCCCCAGAATGGGAGAAGATATTTGCCAACTATTCATCCAACAAGGAAGCAATATCCAGAATATACAAGGACCACAAACAACTTAACAGTTAAAACATAATAATAATAATCCATTAAAAAGCAGGCAAAGGTCATGACTGGACATTCTCAAAACAAGACATGGTCAACAGGTATATGAAAAAATGGTCAATATTACTAATCATTGGGGAAAATGCAATCAAAACCACAATGAGATACCATCTTTACCCCAGTTAGAATGACTAGCTATTATTTAAAAAACAAAAGGATGTAGAAAAAATGGAACTCACACACTATTGGTGAGAATGTAAATTAGTATAGCCACTTTGGAAAACAATATATATTTATATATTTTTTCGGAGACAGGATCTTGCTCTGTTGCCCAAGCTGGAATGCAGTGGTGTGCTCATAGCTCACTGCGGCATTGAACTCCTGGGCTTTAGCAATCCTTCCACCTCGTCAGCCTCTCACTAATTAGAACTACAGGCATGCACCACCACACCCAGCTAATTTTTTACCTTTTTGTTTTTTGTAGAGACAAAAATCTCAATATATTTCCCAGGCTAGTCTTGAACTCCTGGCCTCAAGCAATCCTCCTGCCTCAGCCTCTTACAGTGCTGGGATTACAAGTGTGAGCCCCCACACCTGCTCAGAAACCTGAATTTTTTTTTTTGAGTCAAAGTTTCCCTCTATTGCCCAGGCTGGAGTGCAGTGGCATACTCATGGCCACCGCAACCTCAACCTGCTGGGCTCAGGTGATCCTTCCGCCTCAGCCTTCCGAGTAGCTGGAACTACAGGCATGCACCACCACATCCAGCTAATTTTTTGATTTATTGTAGAGACGAGGTCTCACCATGTTGTCCAGACTGGTCTCAAACCCTTGGGCTGAGGCAGTCCTCTCGCCTCTGCCTCCCAAAGTGCTGGGATTAAAGGCGTGAACCACTGCGCCTGGCTAGAAACCTGAATTTTTTTTCTTAATTAAAAATAGAATTAACATACGTGTGCAGGTATCTTTCCTATAGAGTGATTTGTGTTCTTCAGGGTATATTCCCAGTAGGGGGATTGCGGGGTCAAAAGGTGCAATAATAAAGGAACAGTTGAACCAGTGAAGAAGATGTTTGTGGAACAAAAATTAAACTCCTTGACCCCTCAATACATAGCTTTGCTGACTCATGTTTGAGGTCAGCTTAGATAAGATGTTGATTATGTGATTTATTAAAGTGAATCTTGCAACTGTATGGCCAACAGGTGGAGTGAATCTTGCAACTGTATGGCCAACAGGTGGAGTGATTTCCTGAGATGTTGATTAACTTATTTGAGTCATTATTGACAAAAGTTAACCTTCATTCTCAATAACAAGTAGAGAATGAAAAAGGCAATTCTGTATCAATTTTACAGGAGAAAGAAAAAAAATCAGATTGTCAGTTCCTAAGACTTTTCTACGGGCATCTTAAATTCAATGTTTTCAAAACCGAAATCAAAATCTATTTTACTGAAATGGCTTTCTCCTCAAATTCTCGAATAGATCCCATGCTTCTCATCTTTTCACCTCATTCCTATTTCATTGTGTTATCAAAGCTGGTTAATTTTTCTATCAAATTATTTGGAATTCATCACTCCCTTCCACTCTAATTATTCTGCTTTAGGTAATTTTGTTGCCTTTATGGACATTTGCAAAAGTCCCCACTCTTTGCCGCTCTACTTACAGTGGTCTTGCCAAAACATATACCCAATCATGTCACTCCCATGAATAAGAGTCTTCCATAGTTCCCCAGATGTCTTTTACAATCTAACCTCCATTTCCTTCTCTGGTAATCTTTCCTATAATTTCACTGATATATCATAGGCCCCAGCCATACCCAAAGCCTGGCAGTTATCCATCGATGCCACACTCTCTTTTGCTTTGCGTGTCTTACAGTGTTATTTTGTCAGCTCTCAACCGCTTATCAGCACAGGAGAGGATAATACGAAGTCACAAAGAATAGGGAAGAGTGGCATAATTGAAGACTGTCCAGATGTCATTTCTTTAAAGAATTCTTCCCTTTATTTAGAGTTTGCTTGAGAGGATCCTAAAGTACTTGATATGTGTTGACATCAATAATGTATCATATGGTATAAAAATGTAATTATCCATCTATTTCTCCCTAGAAAAGTGATTCTCAGCCAGGCTCGGTGGCTCAGCCTGTAATCCCGCACCTTGGGAAGCTGAGGTGAGTGGATTGCCTGAGCCCGCGGGTTCGAGACCCGCCTGGGCAGGTGAAACCTCATCTCTACAATAAATCAAAAAAATTAGCCGGGCGTGGTAGCGCGCGCCTGTAATTCTGGCTACTTGGAAGGCTGAGGCGGAAGGATCGCCAGAGTCCAGCAGGTCGAGGCTGCGGTGGCCGGGAGCGGCCACTGCACTCCAGTCTGGGCGATCGAGTGGGACTCCAACTCAAAAAAAAAAAAAAAAAACGAAACTTTAAAAATATAGCCAGGTGTGGTGGCGCCCTCCTGTGGTCCCAGCTACTTAGAAGGCTGAGGTAGAAGGATCGTTTGAGCCTAGCAGGTCGAGTCTGCGGCAGCCATGAGAGTGAGTCATTGCACTCCAGCAGAGTGAGACTGACTCAAAAATAAAAAGATAATTTTCCTGAAGCAATAGCTATCAAAGTTTAAAAGTATCCTCCCACTCTCCAACCCATGAGTTCCACTAGAAAACAGTTCAATTTGGGAAGTAGATAAATTCTAGAATCAGCACAACATGAAAATCTCTTAATGTAAAAATTATCTTTAAAAACATTCCAACATCATTATACACAAACTGGTGGACCTCAGATAGCCCACAACAAGATCTCTAATTAATGGCATTTAATAATTTAAAAAAATTTTTACATTATATATACTTCTTGGGTGGCATGACTAGTTCTATCTGATGCACTAGTTTCTCTCTCTTTTTTTTTTTTTTTTTGAAATTCCTCTTCATCAAACACATGTAGTTAGATTTGGTGAAATAACGGAATGCACTGATAGTTTGATTTCATCTTACTAAAAATTAACATTATGAATAAACTTACAGAAGTACTCCAATACACATGAATACAGATTTTTACATGTTTCAAAATAGTAAAAAAAAAAAAAAAAAAGCAAACAACCTAAATGCTCATCAACGTTATAAAAAAAAACCTAATAAAAATATATCCATTCAGTATAACGAAGTATTTTAAAATAATGAGGTAGATCTATAACTATGGAAATGGAAAAACTCAATATTAAGTGAAAAAAAATGTAAAAAAATCAGTAGAATTAGTCTTTTAATATAATTCTATTATAGTAAAATTTTCTGCTAAGAATAAATAAACTGTAATAATTTAGACAGAAAGGCTAGGTATTTGGGGGAGAAAAGGGAGCTTTTGTTCTTTTATTTTTTTATTTTCTGTAATGCTTGTATTTTTTTAAAAATATAGGTGGCAGGTCAGGAAGTAGTGGTAGTTTAAATCTAATGACCTCAATTCATTACTACTATTACTACTACTGCTGCTACTAACAGTAGCAACAACAATTATAAAAATAACAAAGCAAGGCCAGTGTGCTGGCTCACACTTGTATTCTCAGCACTTTGGGTTGCCAGGGCAGAAGCATTGCTGGAGTCTAGGATTTTAGAGACCAGCCTAGAAACTTAGTGAGACCGTGTCTCTACAAAATTATTATTTTTTTAATTAGCCAGCAGTAGTAGCATACATCTGTAGTTCCAGCTACTTAAGAGGCTAAGGTGGAAGGATCACCTGAGCCCAGGAGGTCAAGACTGCAATGAGTCATGGTTGTGCCACTGCAATCCATCCTGGGTGACAGAGTGAAACCCTGATTCAAAACTTTAAAAAGATAACAAGGCCGGATGCAGTGGCTCAAGTCTGTAATCCCAGCACTTTGGGAGGCCGAGGCGAAAGGACTGCCTGAGTCCAGGGGTTCGAAACCAGCCTGGACCGTGTCTCTACAATAAATCAAAATATTAGCCAGGCATAGTGGCATGTGCCTATAGTTCCAGCTACTTGGAAGGCTGAGGCAGAAGGATCATCTGAGCCCAGCAGGTCGAGGCTGTGGTGGCTGTGAGTGTGCCACTGCACTCCAGCCTGGGCAACAGAGTGAGACTCTAACTCAACAAATAAAAATTTTTTTAAAAATTAAAAAGATAACAGAACAAGGATAACAGCAAAAAATATTAAGACTATGTGGCATTAAGTCATACCTTGCTTATGAAAACCATTATAATAAGTCCACTACAGACAAACCTTCAAGTTGCAAACTTTCAAAGATGCAAAGGCGTGTTTTTCAAGAGTATAGATAGAATTGAATCCAGCAAGGAACCACAACCTGTGCTATCAACATCAGGCTTGAGTGAAATTGCAGCTTGCCTTCCATCTCCTATTGCTAACAATCCTTGAGCTCTACTATTTCCCATCTCTTCTGCCTCCTCCAGTCAGTAACTCTTCTTGCCTATTCACTTGATGCCAGCCCCTGTGTACCAGCTGTTGTCCTGTACTGTACCACTGTACTTTGCACGGTACTATAACAATGTTTTTTGTTTGTTTTTTATATATTATATGTGAAAAAATTTTATAAACCTATTACAGTATAATGCTATGTAGCCAACTGTGTTATTTGGGTACCTAGGCTAACTTTGTTGGACTTATGAACAAATTGGACTCATGAATGTGCTCTCGGAATGGAACTCATTCGTATGTAGGGGGCTTACTGTATTATCTTCATTTGATAAATGAGAAAACTGGCCTTAGAAAGGTTTCACTTTCAATGGTCAGTCACAGTGGCTCACGCCTGTAATCCCAGCACTTTGGGAGGCAAAGGCGAAAGGATTGCTTGAACCCAAGGTTTGGAGACCAGCCTGGGCAACATAATGAGATCTCATCTTTACAAAAGAATAAAAAAATTAAACATTAGTCAATCATGGTAGCATGTGCCTGTAGTTCCAGCTGCTCAGATGGCTAAGGTGGAAGGATAGCCTGAGTTCAGGTGGTTGAGACTGTGGAAAGCTGTGATCACACCACTGCACTCCAGCTTGGGCAACATAAGACCCCCAACTCAAGAAAAAAAAAAAAAGAAAGTTTTAACTCTCAAGACAGAGCATATCTGTAAACTATACAGAATTGTGTCTTCCTATAAAATAAGTAAGGACATCTCCTATATGAGTGAAGTCAGTACAAGTTGAACAAATTTGAAGAAAGAAGTAAATTTTACAGAATTGAGAGAAGTTAATTTAAGGGATTACTGTTGTACCAGTATAGTCTAAAAGTGATGAATCTGTAGAGATATCAATCTATATAAACTGTGAGACTATTTAACAATTATTAGGCTGCCCAGGTATTTAAAAAAAGGCTTCCTAGCACTTTCAACTAATCCATATCCCATTAATTATATATTTGTCATATGCCTTGAAACAGAAATATGGCAAACAGCTTGGAGGCAAATCTCTAAAAAATTGTTTTAAAGCATCAACAATATATAAAACATTAAAAATGTTGTTGCTCATGTGTAATTTATTAAGCACTACTGGTAGGCTCAGTTTTCCAAAGTTGGATAAGTCATGGTCAGAGAGGCATGTTTTTTAATGTTTTATATTTTTTAAAAAGATCTGATTATTCAAATATAGAAATACATTGCCATTCTATTTTAAAGTAAACTCTTCTATAAAAGTTTCAATGAAGAATTTCTGCCTAAAAGATGAAAGATTTCTCAAATACTCTGAGAGTACCTTTCAAATATTGAACCAGTCATAACACCTACTTGGTCATGGTATATAATTATTTTCATATATTGCTCAACTAGATCTTCTAATGTGAATTTCATCTATACTCATGAGGGATATAGATCTTTAACTTTCTTTGTATAGTCCTTGTCTGGTGATTCCAGCAGCATAATCCTGACATCTGAAGGAGGTGTTATACTGTAGGGTCCCTGAGATCCTTGGCTGGTTATCTTCTTCTCTCTCCCTTTCAAAATCTTATGTTTGTTTTATAAATAATGTCCAGAGTTTATAGCTGTACTTCATGGGAAAACAGGGAGAAGTGTTGTCCATCTTGTCCCAGAAACAGACTATATTAATACTTTTTAATTCAACAAAATACTATTTGATTTTAAACTATTCCTGTTTTATTTTCAATTTTGCCCCTTCTTCCAGTCAGTAATAAAGCTAGTCCAGAATAACTATTAACAATAGTAAAATTAAAACTGCTTTTCTTCCCTAGTATATCCAACTTAATTTAAAAAATAAGTAAACTTTAACTCAATTTTCTTAAATTTCTAACTCTAAAACACTAAACTGACTATTAATTCTGATCACTAGTTAAAATATAATTATTTACAATTTTGTAATAATAAGTCTTGTTGTTCCAGTTGCTGGGAATACTATTGGTCCCTTCAGGGTTTGCTCAGATGAAGAAAGTCTACCAGTCCAAGACCATACCCTTCTGAGGCAGCCCATATCCAATGACTGATAGAGACAGATGCATAAAGGTCTAGCCATTCTGACCCAATGGACAACTCCATAGGGCCATTTCTGCTCCACAGCTCCCTGTGGAATCAACTGAGGCTGATGGGCAGCTTCTCCCTGACAATCCCTATATCCCTCTCTTCCCTTTTACAAGTGTCAATCTCAAAAGAACTTCCTGATAAATATCCTGCACACTAAACTTAACCCTGGTGTTTACTTCATGGTAAATCCAACAAGTGACAGCAAGGCAGTTCGGTCTTAGGGAAATTCAAAAGAAAAATCGAAGATGTTGAACATAATGGGCACTGGCACATATGCCCGTGACAAATGACATAAAAGCTTCCAATACTTTTAAAAATAGGATGTTATGATATAGTAATTACCTCTGGAAGATAAAGGGGGCCAAACATGGGTTGGGGTGGTCAAAAAGTACTTTTAGCTTTATCTGAAATACGCTATTATTTGCTTTTTGGTGTGTGTGTGTGTCTGTGTTAGTGTGTCTGTGTGTGTATGTGTGTGTTTGGAGTCAGGGTTTCACTCTGTCACCCAGGCTGAAATACAGTTCAGAGGAGCCTTTACTTCCTAGGCTCAGGTGATCCTTCCAACTCAGCATCCCAAATGCTTGGGACTACAGGTGCATGCCACCATGCCTGGCTAATTTTTTAATTTTTTTATAGAGACAAAGTTCCACAATGTTGCCCAGGCTGGTCTCGAACTCTTGGGCTCAAGCAATCCTCCCGTCTCGGCCTCCCAAAGTGCTGGGATTACATGCTAGAGCCACCATGCCCAGCCTCTATTATTTGTTTTAGAAAGTATATACTAGTTTTCCCTTCTGAGAGTTTTTGGTCGTTTGCTTTTTTAGTAGACACATATATTAAAAAGACTGAAAGCAAAAACTTGGCCAAATGATATTAATTCTGGGTGATGAAACACAATTAATTATTAGTCTCTTGTTTATATTCAGCTATATTTTCCACATATCCCAAAAGAAAGGAATAATGAAGTATTTACTTGTAGTACTACCATATCTATCATCATAGGAACAATTTTTGCTTCTTCCTTCATGTCTCTTCATCTTTACGTTGCTACAAGTACTGATAGATCAAAAAAGATTTCTAAGAACTAATTTCTCATTATCCTCTTTTACATTTTACCAATCTCCAGGGCTATTACTCAGGCTATTCATCAGTACAACCCGCTTACCAGTTAAAATACTAAAATACTTCCACACCAGCAAGTTCTGCTTCCCTGAGGCCCCAGAATGCCTAATCCATTCAGCCATTCACTATAAAACAGCATAGGACAGGACCTCCAGTACCTCACCTCAAATCTATGTGTGACATCATTTCTGACCAGGTCATATTTCTAACATTACTCCAACCTATCATTCCCTCAAATCTAGCACCAGCATAAAAAATGCTGATCATTCTTGCACTACTAGATTTACTACAACTCCTCTAATATAACACAAAACATGAAGTGACTGCATAATTAGCAATAAACAGAATTCTAAGAAGATATATTCAAAACACCTGCTAACTTTTGCTTATAGCACAATACAGGTAAACACGGAATATAAACAACTTACAGGAAACTGGAAAACAACCATTACAAAATTAATTTCTATAAAAGAAATTTGCACACATCCTTTTAACATAGCTGTATAAGTCTTACATTACAAGAGTTTCCATTTAGCTTCCAGCCAATATTAAATTAGTAACATAAATTATAATTTTTATCATAATTAAATCACAACTGGGAATTGAATACATATTTTATGCCTCAAAAAAAGTCCCCAGAGAAACAATGTTACTAACTTAATATTTAATGATCTATTGGCTCTGTATAATTTTATAGTTCTCTATAAAAACATTTCTAAAATATTTAAGTATTCTACTACATAAAACTCTTACCTCAGCTCTTTTCAGCATTTCCCATTTATTCAATATTTTCATGGCAAATACCTTATCTGCATTTTTTAATTTCACTACAGCAACCTAGAAAATATAAAGCAAACACAACTTTAAAAATATAACTAGTACTTTTTTCAGTCATCCATTTCCTTTTTTCTCTCTGTAAAAAAAAATAAATACCAATTAACAATTATTTCAATGCATTTCAAGTTCTAAGATCCTAAATTAAATAATATTGTCAAGTGAGAAAGTCATATTAGCGAACACATGCCAAATCAATGACTATTTGCAAACACTTGAGTTGGTGATTATACATTATAGCCCCTTTTCCAAGTTTTCTGCCCTGGAATTTAAACTCCACATCTACTATTACTAAGAAACTGACCAAATTGTAAAACATGAAAGAACTAGAACTTATTAATTAATGCATTACAAATTCTAACAAGATGCCACAGGGAAGGCCTGCTGCCAAAACAAATATGTTCTGTAGGAACCAAACAATATGAAATAAACTAAAAATGATCCTATTTTTCATACCACATAACTCTTACAACACACTATGCCACAGCAACCCCCAATACACACACACACACACACACACACACACATATACATACACACAACTAGAAAGCAATTAAAACTAATAGTTTTACAAAAACTGTACACTTCATATATCTCTTTCAACAAAAAAGGAACAGATATTTCTGTTTTATATTTCAGTTATGGATAAAATATTGTCAAATACAAATAAATAAGATCTCATTTGCATCCTTAAAAACTGATTACATTTCTTTTACTATCTCTTTGCTTCGATTTGACTGGACAATCTCTAACAGTCCTTCTAGCCCACCCACTGGATTTGCTATACGGGCAAGGCTAACCTACAAAAGAGGAAGACAAAGGTTCAGTAAGGATGTTTCCAGCTTCAGGAGGCAGGGAAATGGAAACAAATACTACTGTAATATACAGAGGGAGAGGACAAACTATATGAAGCAGATGTTCAAATAGTCCAAAGGGATATTTGCAAAAATGGAGAACCGGTTTAAACTCAAATGTCAAATCTAAAAATAATTATAGTAATTAATAGCAAATGAGCATATCAAATTCATTTAATAATTTATATTTGGATCTGACTGCAATAAAGGTAATATGGCCATATAATTATAAGTGTATAATACTGAACATTTCTTGATAACTGTCATAAATGGTTATAATGACTGTGATTACAGTTTTTCATCAATTAAAATGGTCAGAAAGAAGAGAAAGTATCTCAATTTCAAATGTGATCACTTTAGTCTTTAGTCATATTTAGATATGAGAAATAATGGACCAGTTAAATTGCTCTCCCAGTGGGCTCATACTTAAAGAAACAGGCTCTAATAAAGAGCAAGGAAATACTTGAAACACTTTCACTACAATCTCTGAAAGGGTGAAAACACAATTGAGCTACTCTGTAGCCTCTAAATCAAACCTTGGACAATTGTGAGTGCACAGGGACAGAAGGACAGCATCATTCAACTACACAACCCTACATGTACAACAGGGAAAAGACACAAAATGCTATCACTTACACCCTCTCTTACCCTGACATAGGGAAGAACAGCTGAAAGACTCCCAAATGCATGTACCGTCCCTTCCTACGGTCACAATGTGAGAAAAGTACTCCTCATACTGTATGATTCACCAATTTTCTATATGTATGAGTATATAAATATCTAATGATAACACAAGTAATAGCAGTGGCAGTAGTAGTACCCACCAATACAAACTGCATGTGTTCTACATGCCAGGAACTACGTTTAAAGTTTTACACAATCCCTTATATGCAATTCTAAAAGACAAAAAGGTTATCGTAATTCATTTGGCAGCATGCACTGACATCAGACTATGAATAGTCTTTCTTAATCTCAGTGTAAAAACAAACATGCTTCACTGCAGGAACACAAGTGTATTTGTTTCTGGGGTGCTACTGCGAACCACAATGGGATTGCTATGTAATCGAGTACATGTACTGAATTATTTTTCTAAAACTCAAAAATATTGGAACCAAAACAACCTCTGAATTATACAACTGTACATCAGGAATAATGATGATGATGCCTAGTAGCACTTAACTAGTACTCACTGTGGCTATTTAGGGGAGTGGTGATAGCATGAACTCTGGAGCCAGATTATTTGGGTTTGAACCTTGGTTTTGTCATTAGCTGTATAACTCTTGGCAAAAAAACTTAACCTTTCAATACTTCGGTCTCATCAATATAATCAGTTAATAGTACTTACCTTATACAATTGTGGTAAAACTTAAAATTAACAGTACAAATATAAAGTGCTTACAACAGGGTCTGGCGCTTAGTGAGCATTCAGTAAACATTAGCTATTATCATATGTCAGGCACTGTACTAAGCGCATCATAGCTTAATCTCTTAACTGCCATTTGCACTTAATATGTGACAGACAGCATAACTCTCTCAATTTCTTCAATTTCTTTCACTAAAAAAGAAACTCTCACGTCTTCAACTTCTAATTTTCTATAATTTTATACCTATAACACATATTTACATAGAAATATAAACATATCCTCAACTGAATATATATACAAATAAGAACTAAGTCACAATATTCACCATAGTGAGATTTTCAATAGTAAATTATCGGAACTAATTCCTAATTATTGGAACTAATGTTCTAATATGAGAATATTGTTGGAACTAAGATTTTAAATGATGACGTTGACTAAATATATCACAGAATGACAGAAAATTATTCATATGGTTGAAAAACACTATACGTAAAAGTTCACAGTATACTGCTAAGTGAAACAAAGAAGTTCATTGAAATTTGTATACTGTGATTCTTTTTCAATATATACACATAAAGTATACACTATAAATTTCCTTATGTACACTGAGAAGGATAAGCACCAGAATATTAAAAGATCAGTTATTTCTAGGCAATGTGATTTCTACTTGCTTTTCTACATTTTCTATATAAAACATGTAAAATTTGAAGCATGAAATGAGATAGTACAGGATACTACACCTCATACTGGTCATAAAATGACCACTAATTATTGAGGTATTGTAGAATTACTGACAAGGGCCAAAATGTACTCTACACATCTGTGTGGTAATCAGGAATGCCATGCTGCTGTAGAGTGAAAAACATTCTTAAAGCTGTAAAGACAAGAGTTTCATGAGCTGCCTAAAAATTTTCCTGGAATAAGGTGAGTGTGATGCAATGTAAGTCAGTTTGGAAATATTCTTATATTATCAAATTGATAATATGATGAAAAAGAATATGAAGCTTACAAAAGTAATAAAATAAAATAAAAAGTTGATCTTGCTCCTTTAACACTACATATCATTTTCATAATCATTTAAATGTAGAAGAAAATCCAGAAAAAGAGGATCCTCTTAAAATTCTAACTTTATTTTCAAGAACCATAGCTAACATATATAAAAGCATAGTAAATTAAAACATTATTCAAAACAAAAAGTACATTTAGTATGAACTTAGATGATAAACACAGAACAAAAATGTATTTTTTAAAACACAAGAGATATCTTGAAAGACGTCATAGTAAAAAGACTATGATGTGAGAAAAACTGCAAACACTACAGAAATATTCAGTATGTTACAAATGTATAAATCACTTCTTAAATATAACTTAAGGATCATCATTTGTAGTTACAACCTATAATGTAAGAATGAATACAGTATACTAAGTAGGAATTAAATACCCAGGAAACAGGTGCTACAGAGTTCTATAAATACAGTGGTATATCAAGAATTCACTATACCTCCTTTGTTTCAATCTATTCTAAGCTACCATCATATCTTATCTCAGTTGTCCTACCTGACGTCTCTACTTCTGCCCTCATCCCCATAATCTATCCTCAACACTGTAGCCACAGTGACCCTGTTTAAATGAAGCTCAGATCATGACACTTCTCTGCTCCACAATTTCCAATGGCTTCCCATCTCCCTTCAAGCGAAAGTCAAAGTCCTTACTAAAACTTAAAGGCCAAACTGTTCTGATCATCCACCCTCTCCAACCTCTTACTCCTTTCCCTCTAGTTCACTCTGCTCCAGTCATAATGTTCACTTTGCTCAATCCTGACTCAGGGCTTTTGCACTTGTTTTCCCTAGGCTTGAAATACTCTATCCCTACCCATATAGAGCAACACAGCTTAATTCTCACTCTCTTGTTAAAATGTCACTCTGCCCCTTGACACTTTCTAACCCATTTCTTTGCTTCCTTGTCCCATTAGTTCTTGTCATTATTTCATGAACTATATATTTTCTTAATGTATTTTGTTTATTGTTTGCTTCATTCACGAGAACAGCAGTCCCCACAATCTTTTTGGCATCAGGAAGCAGTTTCATGGAAGACAGTTTTTCCACAGACTTGGGGGGGGGGGGATCATCAGGCATAGATTCTCATAAGGAGCGTGCAACCTAGATCCCTCACACGTGCAGTTCACAATAGGGTTCACGTACCTATGAGAATCTAATGCTACCGCTGATCTGACAGAAGACAAATCTCTGCTTTCCTGTAGCTCACCTCCTGCTCTAAGGCCCAGTTCCTAACAGGCCATGGACCAGGGTTGTTCCGCAGCCTGGGGGTTGGGGAGCCCTGCATTAGAATATAGAATATTCTATATTACTTAGAATATAAGTTCCATAAACTTAGAATATAAGTTCCATAAAGAGTTGGGTTTTTTTTCTTATTATTATTTGTTCACCAGTACATGCCTAGTGCTTGGGAATCAATAGGTACTCAATAAAGATTTGTTGAGTAAATGATGAATGATTTGCAATCTATGTGGACATATACATGGAAAGGAGTAAGGCATCAATAGTCTCAGCTACATGTATATAACTACACTGATGCTGAAACTCAAAAATAAGGCATTATGATAAAGAGATACAATTGTATATTTTACAACTTATTAAGTATATATCGGCTTATTCCAGCTCATTCTATTCTTTGAAAAGGCTTTCAAAGTCTCAAATTCACAACTTAGCTTTTATTATCTTTTGTCTTTTGCTGTTTACTACTTATTATTTCAGGCCTTTGTAGCATTTTTATTTCCCCTATATAACAACTACCATCACTTATGAATAATAACAATAAAATAACAAAGACAATTCTTATTTATAGAAAGCTTACTCTGTGCCTAGCACTGGGCTAAGCACATTATATATATTACCTCATTTAATCCTTACACCAACCTAAAGTAAGTTCTACAAACCTCACTAAAGAAATTAGTAAACTAACATTTGCAGAAGGTAATTAACTTACTCATAGTCACACACTTAATAAGTAATAGAACTAGGATGTATACCCTGGCTATCTGATTACAGAACTAGTATACTTTATTGTTACAAGTATTGTATATTTCTAAAGGTCCTGAAGACTTCCTCCCATTCATCATGCCTACAATTTTTATACCTATTGACATGTTAATGGTGATCTTTATAATGTGTGGTAATCACTGTATTTGTGTTTTTAAAAATTGTCCCATGAGTGACCATTTATGTTCAAAATATTTATTTAAAATGGGGGGAAAATACTAAGTATCTTTAATAAGCAAACTAAAACACTGCAAAGAGTTTACAAAACAACTAAAGATGTCCTCTCAATGGATACACGAATTATATATACAGCAGCAATAGTAAAAATATTTTTAAACTGGTACAGCATGGGCAACAACCAATGAGAACAGACACTGGTATAAAATACAGTATACCCACACCAGTGTGCCCCTAGGGACTGAAGACTAGCATCATCAAAGGTGAATCATGCAGAAATTCAAACTTCTTTTACTCTCCCATGAATGCCAGGAGAACCAGAGTAAAAGAATTTTTAAAGAAGTATGAATGGCTAAAGGTAATTCGCCTTTCAGACCCTAGAACTAGATTATGCAGACACATAAGGGCCTAATTATAGTAATGAGAGGAAGCAAGCTAATTAAAAGCTTTTGACACCTGAAGCAGGGGTAGCAGGCCAAAGCAGCAAGCTTTCACAACAAGCTCTGAAGCCCAGAAGCCTTGAAGCTGCCGGAGCAAGGCTGGAGCAGGCAGAAGCGGTGAGCCACCAGGAAACTGTGGACAGGCAACACCCAGGGCGTAAGTTAAAGGTTTTCCTGAAAGCAAAAAGGAAAACCCAGCGTTAAGTTAAGCAGTAACTAACAGCAATTGAGTTGTAGAGAGAAGGTTCTTAACTCATTGAGCTGCTGAATTTCAATTCTATCTTGCTCATCGTTTCCCATGATGTATGCATTTCTTGTAGGAGTTACGTAAATTATGCTTTTATTTTTGTTTGTTTGTTTGCTTGCTTAAAGAAAAAGCATAACTGATAGAAATGTTCCTATCAGATATTCATGCCAGTGGTGAGCCTATTCACTGGGTCTATATACCTACTTACAAACTCCTGGTAGAAGAAAAAAGCTCGGAGGAAATAATTATCTCATTGGGGTCTTTGCATTTCTAAGCCTATTAGTTGGTAAACACCAGGGTATGTAAGCCCAGCAGAGATGTTTTAATCAGGAATGAATAAGCAGTAAAGCTCATAAATACAGTCAATACTACTTTTCTATACAAAATTAACTGACTTAACATAGCAAATTATCAGCAAACTGCTGTTTTCATTTTACGTACTTTAATCAATATATAAAGAACAAGAACATACCAAAAGAAAAAGAAAAAAGAAGACACCTCACACTAAGTCTTAAATATCATCAGTCATGGATTAAGTGTTCTTACTCGATCTCACAGGTCTAAATGGCACTGGCCTGTGATCAGGCAGGAATTATTCTTAGTCAACTGACTGCTGGACTACTGTCTGCTGCTAACATCTCTCTAGCCCTACACCCCACTTTTCAATTCTTCCAAGCATTAGGACAATAGAACAAAACCTGGTTGTCCTTAACTATCTGCCTCACTTATCCTAATAAATAACTGCAAGTAATTTTCCAATTCCCTGTCCTTTTTTTTTTTTTTTGTCATTTTTATGAAATAAATCTATCCACCTAATCTATCTTCTTTAAGTATTTTATTATTGGTCCCTTTTTTCCCCAAAACTCAATCTCAGCTGAGCCCTCAAATCTAATTGTAGTCCTGACATTAATTAATGCTGCCATTCACAACAGACCTTTGCCAGTCTTCTAGAAGTCCCGAGCCACCCAGCCACCACCATCTATCCCACACCTGTCCTATCCACCCTTCATGCCTGTCCTGTCTACAACTAATGATCTGGTAACCTACTTCATAGAAAATAAATCCTTCACATTCCCTCATGCCATATTTAAATGCTTCATTTCCACACATCCTTACCTCTTTACCTTTTGAACGCAAAAAACAGCTGTCCCTACCACTTTTCAGGCTTATAGTATAATTTGTGATCTTGATCCCCAGCCCTCTCCTTCCTTCCCTTCTTGCTCTTGTTCCATTATAGATTTCTTTCCTACCTTCAAACCCCCACCACCCTTTCTCCTGACTCCTGGAAATCAATGAAAAACTTCCCCAAGACCATCCTCCATCCAAGAACAAAAAATAAAATAAAATAAAACAACACCTTTACCACCACTCTACCTTCCCCTCAAGGAACTGATGTCACATGCCTTTCCATAACACAACATTTCTCCTCAAAGCACATTTTGAAAGAATATTATTTGCTCACTTTTCACACTTGTTTATCATTTCTTTGCTTCCTGTCTTCTCTCAATCACCTATTTCAATCTACTTTCCATTTCACTCTACTGAACTGAAATTAAAATATCTTGTTCTTAATTCCCATCTGCTTTAACCTCTCTTCATTACTAGACACTGATGACATATGCTTTCCGAATTTTTCTTCTGTAACCCCATTAAATATTGTTCCCCAAGGATTCCCCACTCTACCCTTTTACATCTTCTCTCCTTATTGACTTATATTATCTATTCCAAAAGCCTCAATTAATTACTCCTATGCTGATGACTCTTAACCCTCTCTTAATATCTAGATCCACATTTCTAGTTGTCTACTAGTCATCTCTCTTGAATGTTCAGCAAATGTCTTATATTTAAGAAGTCGAAACTTGTATACCAAACTCATTTATTTAAATTGTAAACCTCGATCATCTATGAATTTTACCTTTAACTCATCACTAACATCCAAAGTTGATTTTTTCCAGTTTCTCCCAGCAATCCTCCTTTCCCTCTACCGCTGACCTAGTTCAAGCCCTCATTATTTCAACTGAAAAATGATAAAAGGTTCCTTTTTGACCACCTTACTACATGCCAGACATGTACTACTGAGACTACAAAGTTGAATAAAAAAGTTTACTAAGGCTCAGAACACAAACCCCAAAATGAAGGCCTTTAGCAGCCTCCAAGGCAAAGTTTTCCTCAGACCTTCTTCTGCCTTCCTCTCAGTCCCATTCTCCCCCAAAGCTAGCCATAGAAATTCAAATCCCTATTCCCCAAAGCAGGTCACAGGAACCAGAACACTTTTTCCCCAAAGTCAGTCATAAAACCTAAAAATATTACTATAATTTCCCCTCTGCTTTTCTGTGTAAAAACTGGTCATAAAGAATTACTTGGCCTTGCTTGTATGTAGGTCATAAGACCCCTCATTCCAGGGAGGGGCCTGCCCGACACCCACAAGGAACAAATGCATGCCGAGAGAGGTCAAGAAAAATCTAGACAGACAAGCCTTGCTGGGTTTCCCCATTCAGTCCATTAACATTAGATAATATTCCTTTTGTCCAATCATATTTCTACACAGATGTCCATACTTTTGAACTTAAGCATAAAAATGAGCAATTTTCCCATATATCTTTAGAGGGTCTTCATTCCGAAAGCTTCAATGCATACATGTTAAATAACTTTATATGCCCTTTCTCCTATAAATCTGCCTTTTGCAAGTTGATTTTTCAGCAAACTTTCAGAGAGCCAAGGGTTCCCCTTGATCCCACAAGTTCATCCCTCAAAAATCTCACAGTCCAGTGTGGAAAACATACTTAAACGGTAGTACATAGACAGTACCAAGACAGTACTACATGAAAAAGGAGAGATAAAAATTAAGGTCCTATAAAAAGCAAAGAAGAGAAATTCCTGACACAAACGTGGGAATGGAGAAGATAGGCATGTAATATGTGAATTATGTATGTTACAATTTCCTGAAAGAGAGAACTGACACCTGAGTTTTACATAGCTCCAGAAAAAGAGGGCTGAAACAGATGTGATTGGAGAGAGGGATGTCTTGAGGAGTGGGAACATGAACAAAAACAAGAAATAGAATGTAGGGAAGAGGAGTAAAGATGTGCAGGGACACTAAGCAGTTTTTTTTTCTAGGAATATAAAGAGCACAGCAAAGAGTAGCAGAAACGATGCCCTTTGAAGGGTCCAAAAGTAGAGAAGCTTGTATGTCATGTTAATAAACTACAAACTTTAAAATGTAGATAATAGGAAACCATTCTTCACAGATGGTTACAGCTAGATCACCCTAACAACTCTGAGGAGATTGTTTCTGAGGCAGGAAAGAAATTAGAAAGTTACAGCAGGAGCTGAGGTAAGAGGATCTAACTAGGGAAGAGAGAGGAAATTCCACCAATACTGAGGATATAAATGTTGGTGACTAATGAGATATGGAGGCCAGAGAGTAAAAAATCTAGGATCGCTCTGCCTTTCTTCTCTATCCAATCCTTCCTCTACACTGTCAAAAGTATTATCTTTCATAAGAGATCTAATTACATCAACTACAGGCGGTTTCTGATTTACAATAACTCAACTTCGAATTTTTCAACTTTACGAATGGTGCAAAAAGGACACACATTCAAAAGAAAATTCGATGACACTCTTTTTTGTTTTTTAATGTAGGCAAGGTCTCACTTTGCCACCCAGGCTAGAGAGCAGTGGCATAATCACAATTCACCACAGCCCCAACCTCCTGGGCTAGGCGATCCTTCCACCTCAGCCCCCTGAGTAGCTGGGACTACAGGCATACACCACCACGCCTGGCTAATTTTTTTTTTTTTAATTTTAGCATCAGGAAATATACATGCAAATTCATTACATGGAAAGACTGTGTAGTGGTGGGCATTCGGTCTCAGGTGGCCCTTTCCCCAGATAGTAAACATTGTACCCCATGAAGTTTATGAACCCTAACCTTCCTTCCCACTTATTGGAGCCCCAGTGTCTATTGTTTCCATCTTTGTGACCATTAACTTCCCACATGAGTGAGAACATGAATGGTTTTCTGTTTCTGAGTCGGTTTGCTTGGGATGATGATCTATAGCTCCATCCATGTTGCTGTAAAGGACATGATTTCATTCTGTTTTATGGCTGTATAGTATTTCATGGTGTATAGATATCACATTTTCATTATCCACTGATTAGTCGATGGGCATTTAAGCTTATTCCACATCTTTGCAATTGTGAATTGTGCTGTAATGAACATGCAGGTGCTGATGTCTTTGTTACATAACAGCCTCTGTTCCTTAAGGTAGATACCAAATACTGGGATTGCTGGATCAAATGGTAGATCTATTTTTAGTTCTCTGAGTAATCTCCATACCACACCACTTTCCATAGAGGCTGTACTAACTTACGCGCCCACCAACAGTGTAACAAGTATTCCCTTTTCTCTGTATCCTGCCAGCATCTATTTTATTTTTTTTTATTTTTTAATAATGGTCATTCTGTTATGAGTTTTGGGTGGACATTCATGTGGAAGCTTGGCATATTGCACTTGTTAAAGAGCTCCAGTGCCACCTCTATGGAAAACAGTGTGGCCATTCCTAAAAGATCTAAAAATAGACCTTCCATATGATCCAGTAAAACCCTTCTGGGAATATAACCCGAGGAACCTCAATCACTCTGTGAAAATATACCTGCACACACATGTTTATTGCAGCATTATTCACAATAGCAAAAGCATGAAACCAACCATACTGCCCATATAAAGTGAACTGGATTTTTAAAATGCGGAAAATATACATGGAATATTGTGCAGCCATAAAGGAGGACAAAATTATAAACTTTGCAGCAACTTGGATGGATTTAGAATCTATAATACTGGATGATTTATCACAGAAACAAAGAACTGAGTACCACATGTTCTCACTCATAAGCAGACCCTGAACAGTTACCACAATACTGCAAGAAGAGGTTAGCAGTAGAGGGAAACTGCCAGAGAAGGGAGAGGGAGCACACTTCATCAATAAGGCTACCTGATCTCAAACAAGGTGAAGTGGGGACTAAAGGGAGGCCCAAACTTTACCTGTACAATGACAATTTGTATACCTAACCCTGAATTGTGCCCCACATCTTTAAAATAAAAATTTTAAAAATACTAATAATAATGGCCATTCTGACTGGTATAAGGTGATAGCTCATTATGATTTTAATTTGCATTTCCCTGAATATGAGTGACATTGAGCAATTTTTCATGTTTGTTGGCCATTTGTATATCTTCTATAAGAGATGTCTAACTCATGTACTTTGCCCACTTTTTAATAGAGTTATTTGCTTTCTTCTTGCTAATTTATTGGAGTTCTTTGTAGGTAATGAATATTGATCTTTTGTCAGATGCATAATTTGCAAGTATTTTCTCCCATCTTATAGGTTGCCTGTTTGTACTGTTAATTATTTATTTTGCTGTGCAAAAGTCTTTTAGTTTAATTAAGTTTCACTTATTTATTTTTGTTTTTGTTGTGTTTGCTTTGGGGATTTTAGACATAAATTATTTGTCTAGGCCGATGTCCAGAAGAGATTTTCCTAGCTTTTAGTCTGGGATTTTTTTGGTTTCATGTCTGACTTTTAAGTCTTTAATCCATCTTGGGTTAATTTCTTAATATGGTAACAGATAGAGATCGTTTCATTCTTCTGCATGTAGCTATCCAATTTTCTCAGCACCATTTGTTGAATCAAATGTCCTTTTGCCAGTGCATGTTTTTGTCAGCTTTGTCAAAGACCAGTTGGTTGTAGGTATTTGGGTTAACTTATAAATTCTCTATTCTCTTCTACTGGTCCATGTGTCTGTTCTGATACCAGTGCCATGCTTTTTCAGTTACTACAGTCTGTAGCATAATTTAAAATCAGGCTAATGTGATATCTCCAGCTTTGTTCTTTTTGCCTGGGATTGCTTTGGCTATTCTGGCTCTTTTTGGTTCCGTATGAATTTTAGAATTGTTTTTTCTAATTCTGTAAAAAATGATGTTGGTATTTTGATAGGAATTGCATTGAATCTGTAGATTACATTGGGTAATATGATGACTTTAATAATGTTCATTCTTCCAAACCATGAGCATGGGTGTTTCTCCATTTGTTTGTGTACTCTGCAATTTCTTCCATCAGAAATTTATAGTTCTCCTTGTAAAGATCTTTCACCTCCTTGGTTAAATATATCCCTAGGTATTTTAGATTTTTCACTGCTATTGTAAATGGAATTGAGTTCTTGATTTGATTCTCAGCTTGGTCGCTACTGGTGTATACCAGTGCTAGTGACTTGTGTGTGTTGATTTTGCATCCTGGAACATTATGAATTAATTTATCAAACCTAGGAGTCTTTTAAAGGAGTCTTTGAGATTCTCTAGGTATAAGATCATATTGTCGGCATGCAGAGATAGTTTGATTTCTTGTTTTCCAATTTGGATATGCTTTATTTCTTTTTTTACCTGACCTCCGTTAGGACTTCCACTACTATGCTGAATGGTAGTGGTGAAAGTGAGCATCCTTTCCTTGTTCCAGTTCTGAAAGAGAATGTGTTCAACTTTTCTCTGTTCAGGATGACATTGGTTGTGGGTTTGTCATATACAGCTTTTATTATTTTGAGGAATGTTCCCTGTATACCTGTTTTACTAAAGATTTTTATCATGAAGTGATGCTGAATTTATCAAATGCTTCTTCTGCATCTATTTAAATGATCATATGGTTTTTGGTTTTAATTCTGTTTATGTAGTGAATCACATTTATTAACTTGCATATATTGAACCATCCTTGCATCCCTGGGACAAAATCCACTTGGTTGTGGTATATTTTTTTTTGTTTTATGTGCTACTGAATTTGGCTTACTAATATTTTGTTGAGGACTTTTGTGTCTATGTTAATAAGGGATATGTTGTTCTTTAGTTTTCTTTTTTCATTGTGCCTTTTCCTGGGTTTGGTATCAGAGTGATACTGGCTTTGTAGAATGACTTAGGGTGAATTCCCTCCTTTGCAATCTTATGGAAAAGCATCAGTAAAATTGGTACCAGTTCTTCTTTGAAGGTCTGGGTAGAATTCAGCTGTGAGTCCATCAGGTCCTGGACTTCTAATTACTGTTTAAATCTCACTACTCATTATTGGTCTGTTCAAGATTGCTATTACTTCCTGATTCAAGGTTGAGGGGTTGTATGCTTCCAAGAATTTATCCATTTCCTCTAGATCATCTAGTTTGTTTGCACAAAGATGTTTGTAATAGTCTTAGATAACCATTTGAATTTCTGTTGTATTGGTTGTAATGTCTCCATTTTCATTTCTGATTGAGCTCGCCTCTTTTTTTTTTTTTTTCTCAGAAGGCAGGATTTACTGAGAGGACCGAAAAGCTCCCACAGTGGGAGGGGACCCAAAAGGGCTGCCCCTCTTCCTTTCTTAATAAATCTGGCTAGTGGTCTATCAATTTTGTGTATCTTTTGAAAGAACCAACTTTTTGTTTCATTGATCCTTTGCATTCTTTTTTCTAACTTCAATTTGATTTAGTCCTGCTCTGATAGTCATTATATCTTTTCTTCTGCTAGCTTTGGGTCTGGTTTGTTTATGTTTTGCTAGTTCCTTGAGGTAAAATGTTGGGTTGTCAAGATGTGATCTTTTAGTCTTGTTAATATAGGCCTTAAGCACTACAAATTCTCCTCTGAGATAGCTTTTGCTATGTCCCAAAGGTTTTGATAACTTGTTTCATTGTTGCCACTTGTTTCAAAGAATTTTTAAATTTCCATATTGATTTCATTGTTGAAATCAAGCAAACTGATTAATTTGCATATCTTTGGTTTGGCAAGTTCTTCTTGGAGTTAATTTCTAGTTTTATTCCATTGTCACCTCAGATGGTGCTTGATATGATTTTGATTTTTTTTTAATTTGTTGAGATCTGATTTGTGTGGCATATCTTGAAGAATGCTCCATATGCTGATGAGATAAATGTGTATTCTATAGTTTGGAGATTAAATGTTCTGTAGATGTCTATTAGTTCCATTTCCTCTAGAGTCCTGTTTTACTCCAATGTCTCTTTGTTGACTTTTTAAATTTATTTTCTGTGTTGTGCTGGTGTTTCACAAGCCTGTGTTTATTTATGATTTTCAGTGTTGTTGTTTTTGGTGTATTTCAATGTTTTGTTTCATTATTCAGGACTCCTTTAAATATTTCTTGTAGAGTTCCAACTAATTTTTTGATTATTTGTAGAGACAAGGTCTCACTATGTTATCCAGGCTGGTCTCAAACTCCTCAGCTCAAGGAATCCTCCCACCTCAGCCTCCCAAAGTACTGGGATTACAAGCCTGAACCACCATTCCTGGCTCCTAAATACATTTTTTAAAATTTAGTTATTCAAGGTGGTTTTAATATTTAAAACAATGATTGTATTCACAATATTCATCAAATGAAAGAGAAACTTGTATGAATATCTCATCAGATGCAGAAACAGCATCTAGAAACCACTTAAATATGTATCAGTAGTAAAATAGATAAATCCATTGTAGTTTATTAATACAGTGAAGTATTATTCAGCAATAAAAATGAACAAACTAGTGTTATACATAAGGAATAAATCACACAAAGATAATGATGATTAAAAGAAACCAGACACAAAAGAATTCATGGTACTTAATTACATTTATAAAAAGTGGGGGGAAAAAAGAACTATAATGTTTAGACTACTTATTTAGGTGTTAAAACTATAAAGACAAAAATGTGATTATATAAGCATCAAGATAATGATTACCTTTAGAAACAGCTACAGGAGGTGGTATTGGGAAGGGGCAGCTTCTGGGTTGCTGACTGTGTTCTATTTATTGACATGCATGGTAACTACTTAGTTGTACTAAATGCATTTTTAACTTAAGATATTTTCAACTTAAAATGGGTTTATCAGGATTAACCCTTTTGAATGTCAATAGTATCTTTCCTCTGCTTAATTTTTTTTAAGTTTTTTTGTGTTATTTATTTCTATAGGTTTTTATATTCTGCTTATTGACATTATATTGGACTTCCATTCCTATGCTATTATTAACTTAATATTATTAACATTAAGTTCCTTAGCATAGCATACCAAGTTATTCACTGCTTTGCCCAAGTGACCCTTTAAATCCTCATCTTTTATCACCACCAACAAAAATCCTATATTACAGTCACAAAATCACTCACTGTTCCCTAAGTAAAAAGAAATGTACTTAAAAGAAAATAAATAACTCTCTTGATTCAAGTAGAATATGTTACAGAAAATTTATAAAACTAAAGTTTAAAAATAGCCACAGATAACATTATTTCAGATGAAGAAGCTAATCTGAAAGCATATCACCTTTTCTCTTTTCAACTGGCAGGTCCTTTTCCAGAAATTTATTCTTAGAAAAGCATTTGAAATGCAGTGAAAGCATCAGGTACAAAAACACTTTAGAAAGCATTTATAATATGAAAAAAATAAAACATTATTTCATTCATTTTACAAGAAAGTATTGAGTGCCTGCTATGTACAAGACACTGCTGTAGTTCTGGGTAACTACAGTGAGCAGACAGAGGGAAAAAAGAATCCTTATATTCATAGAGCATACATTCTGGCTTAACAATAAGGAAAAGGCTAATTAAATTAAAGAACACTCACATAGTGAACTTTTATGAAACCACTAGAAACCATATTTACAAAGAAATATTTAAATGCATGAGAAAAACACAACGTATCCAGTAAGAAAATCTCATTAGACATTAATGTTTATAAAACTATCCCAATTTTAAAATTGGGAAAAATGCCTCAAAATTACAGAAGATTTCAGTGCTGTATACCTCCCCCTTTTGCTGATCAGACCGTGACCCTAATCAAGGGCAGGAAAATTACTAAATTATAGTAGACAATTAATAAGTATAATTTTAATTAGTCAAATAAGGGAAGCATGCAAAAAAAACCCTTCATTTTTCTATGTTTGTAACTCCTAATAAGGAAAATAATTACATTTAAAAGTACTGTGCTAAGTACTGAATATAATGAATAAGAGAAATTCACTCCCTGACCACACAGAGTTTATAGTATATTGGTGAAGACAAACATTAAACTCATGAATAAGGAATTTAATAGTTACAAGTACAAATGCTAGGAAGAAGATGTATAGGTATCCTCATTCTTCCCATTGGGAAGATAAAAATATCATTTATCTTTATTCCCATTTTTCTAAACTTACTCATTCCTTGATTTCATTCATATAGTTAGTTCTTTCACTGATTTCTTTCTGCCATCAATTCTTTCACTGATTTCCAAATATGGAGTAATTTTAAAGAAATAACAGATGATGACAAATACATTTTGTCAAGTGAGGGAGACCTCTAATCACTTGACAAAACACAATGACTATTAACACTGGTCTTA
The DNA here is from genome assembly GCA_963574415.1 of Tarsius wallacei. Lineage (NCBI taxonomy): Eukaryota > Metazoa > Chordata > Mammalia > Primates > Tarsiidae > Tarsius > Tarsius wallacei. Next base: position 30,109 of record CAUYQG010097375.1, read on the forward strand.
AATATAATGCATTAGTAATTTCAAAGTATCTGAAGGAATTGTATCAAAAGAGATGAATGCTTAGGTAAATTTATTCTGCTCTACTTCCCTTTTCTGTAAAATGTATCCTGCTACAGTCTTCTTTCTAGAGTTCAAGTTATGAATGAATGGAAATACTCTGCCTCAAAAGGAAGAAAGGTTCTATCCTCTCTATTAGACTGAAGAAGCAAATGTTGAAAAAGAAAGATGAGTAATTTCCCTTCACTTCTGTTCCTATGATAAACTCAAATGGATTAGAACTCAAGATGTGTCCTCTAGCAATTGGCCTGGATGCCCATGTTTCAACATCACTCTCACTTCCACTAGTCAAATGGGTTTGTAAGGCTCGCTGTAAATCTCAAATCAGATAGCTGAATACACGCAGTCTGAATCTATTTTGAGATCCACAATTGAGAACCAAGCTTTGCATCTGGAAGAAAATAGTTGAAAAGTCTCCAGTTTGGCAGCAAGTTCTAGTCTTGACCCATTTCAACAGGAAATCCTGATAACTCTGAACTTGATCTAGATTCAGTATAACAGTTAAAACCCAGAAACAAAAAGAAGACAGTAATCTGAACCTCACCTCTGCACATAGCTCAAAGAAGATGTAATTATATTATAGCCCCTAAATCAAAAATATCAAAAACATCCAAGATCTAGGGTATAAAGAATGAAAACATTTATGAATGATATGTAGAGGTAGAAACAGAAAGAATTTGGAGGTCTCAAAGGATGGAAACACTTAAGTAGTATAAAAAATTTAACAGTGAAGACCAGCCAAGAAATAGTCAATCACTGCAGAATAAAAGCTAGGAACACTGACTTTTGTTGATGTTTCTTTTTAAGTTAATATTTAGATAGTCTAAATACACACAGTTTTGTTAAGACAAACTAGGCACCCTCACTTACTTTTCTCTCACCTTCAATCTAACGAAATGACAGAAAATATAAGTCATGTAAAATAATAAACCATAATAACACTGGAAAATTATCAGCTGATGAGATATTTTAAAGAATTCCTGAAATCTAAACTGAATATAATGGGGTTAGATGGAGAGACAAGAATAAAGAAACCACAGCCCAAACTATAGGGTTAGATGGAGAAATAAGAAGGGAGAAACCACAGCCCAACCATACTACAGAATAAAATTAACGCACATTTAAGAGGAATTACATAAGAGAGTTAATGCTCAAAATCAATACACTCAAAAAGTAAGGAGAGCTCATAGGGAAACTGTCAATTTTTATCATTTTTGGTAAAAGATATAATTGTTTACCTAAAAATGTATACAGTAATAAGTGAAAAGAAAAGTACTTGAAACAACAAGGTAATCTGGTAAGGTAGCTGGTAACAAAAAGTAATTATTACTAATGAACTAGGATAAAGAAATAACTTTCACATTTTTCAAAGAAAAATAATACAGTAGTAGAAAATATCCCCCCGACAGTCACCCCCCCAAAAAAAAATCTAGTATGGAACATAAGAAATTAGTAAAAACTGCCCACCTCTCTTCTCAAAAATTATAAATCATGCTGTAATCCAAAGAACACTAAGCATCAATTTTCATTTAATTACTCTCTAAAATATATTACCCCAATGAAAATGAAACTTTTAAAATAGACGTGTTTAGTCTAATGGAATTCATATAGAAAAATAAAGATTTCTATTTCTGGCAGTATGGAAAGTAGATACTGTAAGTGACTTTCCTAGATATCATGAATGTGAGAAACTGTTAAAACGACCTTTTGAACACATTTCTGAGCTGGCATGAAAGAAACTGGAACAGCTTCAAAATTAGTGCAGCTAGGAATATTAAAGGATAAGCAAGCACCATGGTTGGATTTCACTCTGATGGTTTCTGCAAAACTTTGGAGCCTTTGAATTTTCACTTCAGTGATTTTATAAAACAGGTAGAGTCCGGAAATAAAGGCTAGACAACACACAAGGTAGAAACATAGTAGGGAAGCATAAATAAAGACTGTGTCCCAAAACTAACATGTGGATTTACAATAAGTCCATATTTTAAAAAAATCAATTGCATTTCTATACACCAGTAGATGTTAAGTGCTCCATGTGTACTAAACAAGAAATAAGTAGTCCTCAATTATTGAGTATAATGTTTTGTATCAATTATGCTAATTTAACTCACTATTTGCGTATTTGATTCCCTACTGGTTTTTGTCTACCTGTTCTATCAGCTATTAAAACAGATGTGTTTAAATCTCCCACTATGAAACTAATATGTCTACCCAAGAAGGAACCAAAAAAATAATCCTGGTAATATAAAAAAAAACAGAATTAACCAATATAAATTAACAGAATTAACTAACACCATTATATATTTTTGTGGGTGTTCCTCAACACCCACAAAAGACCACAGTAACTCTTCAGCAATGGACCCTAACCAAAATGAAATACTTGAAATTCCAGATGTGGAATTCAAAAGGTTGGTCATAAAATTGTTCAATGATATTCAGGAAAAACATGAAAATTAACTTGAAGAAAGTTTTAAAAAACTGTCAGGACATAAATGAAAAAAATTTATCCAAAGAGATAGACACTTTAAAAAAAACACACACACACAGCTGGGTGTGGTGGTTCAAGCCTGTAATCCCAGTACTTTGGGAGGTCCAGGTGAGGAGATTGCCTAAGCCTACGGTTTCGAGAACAGCCTGGGCAACTTGGCAAGACCTCATCTCTACAATAAATCAAAAACTTAGCCGAGCGTGGTAGCACATGCCTTAGAAGGTTGAGACAGAAGGATCACCTGAGCCCAGCACGTTGATGCTGGGGTGGTCGTGAGCGTGCCACTGCACTCCAGTCTGGGTGACGGAGTGAGACTCCAACTCAAAACACACACACACTTACACACACACACCCAAGCTGAACTACTGGAAATAAAAGATTCATTGAGGAAAGTACAAAATCAGTAGAAAGTTTTCACAATCAACTAAACTAGGAGGAGAAAAGATCTCAGAACTTGCAGACAAGGCTTTTAATTAACCCAATCACACAACAACAAAGAAAACAGACTCAAAAGAATGGAACAAAATCTCCCAGAAATGTGAAATTATGGAAAACATCCAAACCTAAGAATCATAGGTGTTCCTGAGGAAGAAAAGAAAGCAACAGGTTTGGAAAATATATTTGAGGGAATAATTGAGGAAAACTTCCCTGGCCTTGCCAGAAATTTGAACATACAAATACAAAGATTTAAACATCCAAATACAAGAAGACCAAAGAACCTCTGGAAGATTAAATACAAGAAGGTTATCCCCAAGACATACAATCATCAAGTTTGCAACATAAATTTGAAGGAAATAATTTTAAGACCAGTGAGACAAAAACATCAAACTTACAAAGGTAAACGTATCAGACCAACAGCAGACTACTCAACAGAAACCTTACAAGCAGAAGGGATTGGGGTCCTATATTCAATCTCCTCAAACAGAATAACAGTCACCCAAGAATTCTGTATCCCACAAAAGTAAGTTTCATAAATGAAAGAGAAATTAAGTATTTCTCAGACAAGCAAATGCTGAGGGAATCTGTCACCATTAGACTAGCTCTACAAGAAATGCTCAAAGGAGTTCTAAATTTTGAAACAAAAGGTTGAAATACACCGATAGAAAAACACTGGAAATCATAAAACTCACAGGGTTTATATAACACCAACACAATAAAGAGAGAAAAAAAGTAACCAGGTAACAACCAACAGGATGAATGAAACATTGCCTTACATATCATTATTAACCTTGAATATAACTGTCTCACGCACCAATTAAAAGATACAGATTGGCAGAATGGATTTTTAAAAACACACACACAATCCAAGCATCCGCTGCCTTCAAGAGACCCACTTAACACTGAAAGATTCTTATATAATCAAAATAAATGAGTGGAAAAAAATATTCCACACAAATGGAAACCAAAAATGAGCAGGAGTAGCCATTCTCAAATCATTATAAAACAGACTTTAAGTTAACAACAGTAAGAAAAGAAAAATGTTATTATATAATGACAAAGGAATCAATCAAAGCAGAAGATATAACAATTTTAAGCACATATGCACCAAACACCAGAGCTCCCAGCTTTACAAAACAAATTCTACTAGACCTAAGAAAAGAGATAGATAGCAATGCAATAATAGTGGGAGAAGTGGGACTTCAACAATCCACTGACAGCAGGAGACAGATCATTACAGCAGGAAGTCAGCAAAGAAACATTGAAGGTAAACTAGACCCTGCAGTAAATGAACCTAACGGATAGCTACAGAACATCCTACCCCCAAAATACAGAATATACATTTTTGTCATCAGCACATGAAAAATTCTGCAAATATACCATATGATAGGCCATAAATTAGTCTTAATAAATTCAAAAAAATCTAAATCATATCAAGCACCATCTCAGACCATAATGGAATAAAACTAGAAATTAACTCCAAGAATTCACAAAACCAAACAAATACATGGAAATTAAGCAATCTGCTCCTGAATGATCTTTGGGTCAACAATTAAATCAAGACAGAAATTTTAAAAGGCCTTGAAATGAATGACAACAACACAAGTTATCAAAACCTCTGGGACACAGCCAAAGCTGTGCTCAGAGGAAAATTTATAGTGCTTATGGCTTAAATTTAAAAGACTGAAAGATCACATATTGACAACCTAATATCACACTCAAAGAACTAGACAAACACAAACAAACCAACTCCAAAGCTAACAGTAGAAAATAAATAACAAAGATCAGAACTCAATGAAATGAAAATAAACAATCAAAAAAACACAAAGGATCAGTGAAACAAAAAGTTGGTTCTTTCAAGATAAACAAAATCTGAAGAACATTAGCTAGATTAATTAAGATATGAATAGAGAAGATTCAAATTAGCTCAATCAGAAATGAAAATGGAGACATTGCAGCGTAAAAGATTATCCAAGATTATTATTAACATCGCTATGCAAACAAATTAGACCATCTAAAAAGGAAATGAATAAATTCTTAGAAACATACAACTCCTCAAGCTTAAATCAGGAAGAAATAGAAACCTTGAACATACCAATAACAAGTAGCAAGACTGAAACAGTAATTAGAAGTCTTCCAACAACAACAAAAAAAAGGCCAAGACCTGACAGACTCACCACTGAATTCTATCAAACTTTCAATTAAGAGCTAGTACCAATTTTACTGAAGCTATTTATTCCATAAGATTGAAAAGGAGGGAACTTACCCTAACTCATTCTATGAAGCCAGTATCACCTTAATACCAGAGCCAGGAAAAAACACAACAAAAAAAGGTGAGACCTCATCTCTGCAATAAATCAAAAAAATTAGCAAGGCATGGTGAGCACCTGTAGTCCCGGCTACTTGGAAGGCTGAGGTGGAAGGATAGCCTGAGCTCAGCAGGTCGAGGCTGGGGTGGCCTTGAGCAAGCCATTGCACTCCAGCCTGAGTGACAGAGTGAAACTCCAACTCCAAAAAAAAAAAAAGAAAAGAAAACTGCAAACAAAAATTGCTGATCAACATAGACACAAAATCCTCAACAAAATAATTTCAAGCTAAATTTAACAGCACATTAAATATATATATATATACATACACACACACACACACACATCACAACCAAGTGGGTTTTATCCCAGGAATACAAGGGTGGTTCAACATACCCAAGTCAAATGTGATCCACAACATAAAGATAATTAAAAACAAAAATCATATGACCATTTCAGAGATACAGAAAAGGCATTTGGTAAAATCCAATATCCTTTCATAATAAAACTCTCAGCAAAGTAGGCATAGAGAAAACCTTCCTAAAATATAAAAGCCATTTATGACAAACTCAACTAATATCATCCTAAATGGAGATAAGCTGAATGCGTTCCCCCTCAAACTGTAACAATACAAGAATGTCCACTGTCACTACTACTATTCAACATACTACTAGAAGTTCCAGGCAGAGTAAACAGAAAAGAGAAAGAAAGAAAGAGTATCCAAATTAGAAAAGAAGAAATCAAACTATCTCTGTATGCCAACCATACAATCTTATACCTAGAGAACCCTAAAAACTCATCCAAAAGACTCCTGGGCTTGATAAATGAATTCAGTAAAGTCTCAGGATACAACTCAACAAATTAGTAGCACTGAAATATACCAACAGTAACCAAGCTGAGATTCAAATCAAGAACTTAATTCTGTTTACAATAGCAACCAAAAAGCTAAAATATCTAAAAATATATTTAACTAAGGAGGTAAAAGATCTCTACAAGGAAAACTATAAAACACTGATGAAATAAACTGTAAAAGACACAAACGAACAAAAAAAATACCATGCTCATGAACTGGGAAATTCAATATTGTTAAAATGACCATATTACCCAAAGTAATCTACAGATTCAGTGCAATTTTTATCAAACAACCGTCATTTTTCACAGAATTTTTTAAAAATCCTAAAATTCATATGGAACCAAAAAAGAGCCAGAATAACCAAAGGAATCCTAAGCAAAAAACAAAGCTGGAGGCATCACATTACCTGACTTCAAATTATCCTATAAAGCTGTAGTAACCAAAACAGCATGGCACTGGCAAAAGAGCAAACACAAGGACCAATAGAACAAAATAGAGAATCCAGAAATAAATTCAAATACCTAATACCAACTGATCTTTCACAAAACAGATATAAAATACATAATGGGGAGAGGACACCCTATTCAACAATGGTGCTTGGAAAATCAAATAGCTACATGCAGAAAAATGAAACTAGATCCCTATCTGCTACCATATACAAAAATTAACTCAAGATGTATTAAAGACGTATATGTCAGAACTAAAACCACAAAAATCCTAGAAGCAAACCTAAGACAACTCTTCTGAACATTGAGCTAGGTAAAGAATTTATGGCTAAAACCACAAAAGCAAATGAAACACACTCACACAAAATTAGTGAAGCCAGGCAGAGTAGCTCATGTCTATAATCCCAGCACTTTGGAAGGCTGAAGCAAGAGAACTGCTTGTGCCCAGGATTTTGAGAACAGTCTGGGCAACACAACAAGATCATGCCTCTTCACAAATAAAAAAATTAGCTGGGCATGGTGACATGTGCCTGTAGTCCCAGTTACTGAGAAGGCTGAAGCAAAGGGATCACCGACGCCAGAAGGTCGATGCTGCAATGAGCCGTAATCGTGCCACTGCACTCCAGCCTGGGTGACAGAGTGAGATCCTGATTCTAAATAAATAAATAGTGTGCCACTGCACTCCAACATGGACGACAAAGTGAGACACTGGCAATAAATAAATAAATAAATAAATAAATAAATAAATATCATGGCCACTGCACTTCAGCCTGGAAAACAGTGAGACCCCCCATTCTAAATAAATAAATAGGACTTAATTATACTAAAAAGTCTTTTCACAGAAAAAAGAAATCAACATTTCAGAATAGGAGAAGATATTCCCAAACTATACCTCTGACAAAGAACTGATATCCAGAATCTACAAAGAACTCAAAAAAGCCAGCAAGAAAAAAGCAAATGACCCCATTAAAAAGTGGGCAAATGACATAAACAAATATCTCTCAAAAGATATACAAATGGCTAACAAACATATGAAAAAAATGTTCAACATCACTAATGATCAGAAAAATGCACATTAAAACCACAACGAGATACCACCTTATGACAGAACGGCCATTACTAAAAAATTTAAAAAAAATTTTTTAAAGATGTTGGTAAATTCAGTGAAAAGGGAATGCTTATACACTGTTGGTAGGAGTGCAAATTAGTATAACCTCTATGGAAATCAGTATGGAGATTTCTCAAGAAACTAAAAGTAGATCTACCATTCGATCCAGCAATCCCACGACTATGTATCTAACGAAAGAGTTCATTATTTTAAAAAAAGACGCATTCATGTTTATCGCAGCACAATTCACAACTGCAATGATGTGGAACCAACCTAAATGCCTATCAACTGATCAGTGGATAATGAAAACACAAACACACAAGAGGGGACCCGCCAAAAAACGAGAATTATCTTTTGGAGGGTAGGTTCCTTGAAGTACACTTGGAATTTGTTCCTCCAGATATAACGGTAAACCAAAGTTTTTATCTGGAAGTTTTGAGAAGGTTGTGTCACAATTTGCAGAAGAAAGGTCCCTCATTGTGGCAAACAGGTAACTGGTTCTTCCACCTTGGCAACACACTTGTCCACACCGCACTGAGTGTTTAGCAGTTTTTGACCAAAAATAATATGACTCCCATGCCCTACCCTCCCTATACACCCAATCTCACCCCAAATGACTTTTGTTTCCCCAGATGAAAAAAGTCCTAAAAGGGAAATGTTTTGCTGAAGTGGAAAAAAAAAAAAAAAACCCAGAAGCACTAAAAGACATCAAAATTGACGAGTTCAAAAACTGTTCTGAGCAGTGGAGAAAGTGTCTTGATAGGTATATTGCATCAGAGACTACTTTGAAGGTGACTGAAGTTTAAACATGTAAGAATAAATACACAATTTTTTATAAATAAATTCTGGCTTTTTTAGGTCCCCCCCACCCCCCCACCCCGTATACCATGGAATACTATTCAGCCATAAAAATAATGAAATATCTTTTGCAGCATCTTGAATGGAATTGGAGAACATCATGCTAAGTGAACTAACACCACATGTTCTCACTTATAAGTGGTAACAAAACCAAAGATCTGCAAAGACATATAGAATGGTATAATGGACAGTGGAGACTCAGAAGTGGGAATGGTGAGGGATGGAGGGATGAAATATCACCTATCTGGTACAATGTGCAAAGGTGGGGGTGGTGGGAAGCCCAGACTTCTTTGCCACTATACAATGCATTCTTGTAACCAAAAACTATTTGTATCCTCTAAAGCTATTGAAATAAAATATGTATATATTCAGTTATTAACAAATGGTCAATGATTTAATCACTCATGCCCACAAAAAAAAACTACCATAAAAACCACCAAATGACAGGGTTAAAGGAGCTTCTAGGTTGGTAAATACAATAAGGTGCTCTCATGTCTTGCCCTATATATCTCTGTTTGGCTGTTCCTGAGCTATATGCCTTATAATAAACCAGTAATAGTAAGTAAAGTGTTTTCCTGTACTATTAAGTCATTTCAGCAAATTATCAAAATGAAGGAAGGGATTGTGAAAATCCTTGGTCAGTCAGAAGTACAGGTAGCCCAGTACTTGCAATTGGCATCTAAAATGATGACAGTCTTGTGGAATCTCAGGTAGAGAGTGCCAAAATTCAAAAGGACTATTGGACACCCAGTTAATGTTCATAAAGTAATTTGTGTTCAGGGGGAAAAAAAAAAAGCCACACATTTGGTGTCAGAAGTGTTTTGAGTAAAAACACTCAACGGGAATGCGTATATTTTTCTGATATTGAAAGCTATTAGTAAATGGCATTTCATTCTTTATATGAAGTTAGATGTACATTTAATATAACTTCTCTGAAGAACTATCTATCCAAATCATTTGTCAATTTTTAAATTAAGTTATTTGTGTTTTTACTGTTGAGTTTGTAAAGACTTCTTTTACTATGGATACTAGACTCTTATCAGATATATAACTTGCTAATATTTACCACCATTCTATGGGTTGTCTTTTCACTTCCCTAATAGTGTTTTTTGAAAGCATGAAAGCTATTAACTTTGATAAAATCTAATTTATCTATATGTTCTTTCATGCTTGATTTTGATGTCATGTCTAAGAAGCCAATGACTAACCCAAGGTCACAAAAATGTATACTATGTTTCTTTCTCAGAGTTTCATAGTTTTAGCTCTTACATGTATGTCTATGATCTATAGTAAGTTAATTTTTATACATGGTATGAAGCAGAATCCAGCTTGATTATTTTACATGTGGACATCCAGTTGTTCCATACCATTTGTTGAAAAACTTTTTTACCTCCCAAAATGGTCTTAGTAGACTTGTCAAAAATCAATTGTCTATAAACGTATGGATTCATTTTTGGACTTTCAATTCTATTTCACTGATCTATATGTGATCTTTATGCCAGTATCACACAACCTTAATTACCATTCCTTTGTAGTGAGTTTTGAAATCAGCAAGTGAGAGTCCTCCAACTTTGCTCTTCTTTTTCAAAATTGTTTTCAATATTCTGGATCTCTTAAATGTCCTTGTAAATTTTAAACAGCTTGTCAATTTCTACCAGAAAGGTAGCATGGATTTTGACAGGGATTGCTCTGAATCTGTAGATCAATTTGGGGAATACTGCCATCTTAAAGTATGAAGTCTTCCAATCCATGTATATGCAATGTATTTTCATTTGTCTAGCTCTTCTTTAATTTATTTCCATGATATATTATAGTTTTACCTTCATTTAAAATTATTTCCTCTGGGTATAGAGTCCTAGGTTGATAGATTGTCTTCTTTCAGCAGGTTTAAGATGCCATTTTCCATTATCTTCAATTTCCATCATTTCTATTGAGAAGTGAATTATCTTCTCATTGCTTTTTGGAAGTTACATGTCCTTTTCCTTCTAGGTAACATTAAAATTTTCTTTCTATCTTTGGTTTTCAGAGGTTCTGCTGCATTTAAGTTCCATATTAATCCTGTCATGGAGTTATAGGAATTGATTTGATTAGAACTGAATTTCACTCTTGTGATGGCAGACCCATTTCTACTTGTCCTTACACCTACAGGCGACAGCATTCAAGGGTCCCAACTAATATCTGGGAGAGTTAACAGAGCCCTCCACTTTACTGAAACCTGAACTCCAATTTTTGTTTACCCTGCCCATGAGACTTCTGAAAGTTCTCAGCTGCTCTGCCACTACCTTCAAAAGAAAGGTAGAATATTAGGAGTTCCTCTTAACAGCTTATTTCTGCAACTCTCAGCCCCTTGAATTTGAACTCATTTCAGAGCTCCTATGCCTTCAAACAGATACATTTATATTCTTATCAAGATTTTCTAGTTGTTTTTAGCAGAAGAGTGAGTGTGATATATGCAAGTGTGTCATAATCAGAAGTTCCACGTAAATTATTCAATGTGTCAAATTTCTCAAAATATCTCACTTGATTTTGACTAACATTTCATAGAATATAAATTAGGAAGAACTAACATCTGTACAGATATTCTATACCATCTCTGAACATGGTGCATCTGTTTTTCCAAGTCTTTTTATCACATACTGTAATAAAGTTTTTAAGTTTACTCCATGTAGATGTTGTGTGTTATTTATCAGTTTAAATCCTAGATGTGATTGTTTTTGTTACTGTGAAAGGAATCTCACACCATCATCTCTTCTAGTTGATTATTATAAGTACAGAGGGATTATACTGACTTTTGTAAAATTATCCTTTGATAAATACTCAATTACCTTATAAATATAATTTGTCTACTGCTTCTGTAGATTTTTATATGTAGGTTACCTATAAATACTGACAGATTTATCCAATCCTGCTAACTTATTTCTATTTCTTTTCTTGATGAACTGGCCAGGACCACCAATAACATATAAAGCTGTAATAGTATTAACTATCTTTGTTAACCTTGTTCCTGATCTTAGATGGAATGCATCTAAAGTTTCTCCACAAAAGGTCTGCTTTAGTTTTCTGAAACAATCTATCAATTTAAGGATATTTCCTCTTTATTCCTATTTTCTGAGTTTTTATAATAGATATATATTAAAGTTATGCTCTTTCTACATCTATTGAAATAATAATGTGATTTTTCTCCCATGTCCCAATAATCTTTAAATATCATATTAACTTATTCAGAGGCCAATGTTGGGCTTTGATACTATCTGTTCTTTATATAACAGATCTCTGGCCTTATTTTTATTATAGTCTTCCTTTTTATTTATTCTAGGAAGATTTCCTAACTTCTTGAATTAATATTTGGCTCATTCATTGCTGTACTAGTTGACTAGGGCTGCCATAACAAGGTAACAGAGACTGGGTGGCTTATACAACAGAAATTTATTTTCTTATAGTTCCGGAAGCTAAAAGTCCAAGATTAAGATGTCAGAAGGGTTGGTTCCTTCTGAAGGTCTTGAGGGAAGAATCTGTTCCCCGCCTCTCTCATTGGCTTGCAGATGGCTCTTCTCCCCATGTCTTCACATTGTCTTTCTTCTGTCTATGCCTAAGTCCAAATTTCTCCTTCTTATAAGGATACCAGTAATACTGAGCGGGGGCCTACCCTAACAACCTCATTTTAACTTAGGTACCTCTGAAAAGACCCCATTTTCAAATACAGTCATATTCTAAGGTACTGGAGGTTAGGAATTCAGATATTGGGGGTGGAGGGGAGCGGAGGGTGGAGGGACACAATTCAGCTCATAACAGTTACCAAAGTTGCTTGTTTCCTGGTAAACGTACCATAAATTATAAATCTTTAAGTACTTAAAGTTGTATCCCACAAATTTTGACATATAACATTTCCATTTTCATTCTATTTCATAATTAGATAACTTTTTAAGTATCCAAACATATGGGTCATTTTTAGCTACCTGACTGATACGAGTTTTTATTTATATTTTATTAAGATCAAAGATCATAGTTCACATAATTTTTAGGGGAGAAGTGCTGAGGTACCTCTGTGGCCTAGAATGTGGTCAATTTTAAGAATGATGTGTATGTACTAGAAAAGAATATATAGTTCTCTAGGTGTAGAATTTTGTATGTATCTATTATGTTAAGCGTGACAATCACGTCATTAAAATATTTTTATCTTGTCCAAGTGGCAAGATAGTGGTGGAGATGGGTCCCAGGAACCAGGTACTAGGACTTGGCAAATGCAGGTTCAAGATATCTGCAGCATCAGTAATTCCATGATCCAGAGTACAAAGAGTTGTCCTGGCCACCTTTTATGCCTGATAATGCTACAAGTACTCTAAACACCTTTACACCACTGCTGATGAACTGTTCAGTCTCCATAATGCCAGCATGAGCAATGCAAGTGGGCTGTTTGAAACTTTCTTGGAGAGACCCAAGATGCCTCAGAGTAGAGTTTGCTAAGATTTACCTGCCTAAAAATGTTGATATCCCGGAACAGTGGCCAAAATGCCTAACCATTAAAGACAACAGAGTTCCTGTGGTCCTTCCTAGGCATTTGGGGTCATGAAAACCATTTCTGACCAGGAAAACATTTACACCAATGGGAACTTGCTCACTTATTGTATAGTATGTGGATGGCTATAAGGAGGCTTTCCCTCTGAAGCCTAGAAAGGCCTGTTCTCTCTCTGGTCTCTATGACTACCATGCAGGATGCAGACCCTATTCCACTCTCAGCCCCATGTGGGTACCATTTCTGTCCCACCACCATGTGATAGAGCTAGAGAGACATTTCCAAATATAAGACCTGTGAGCCTTGCCACACTCCCTCCTACAAAGATGGCAAGCACTACAGCAACAGTTTCTACAGTGTCTCTTCCAATGCAGAGATCATGGCTGAAATTTACAAGAATGGCTCATATGGAGCCTTCTCTGTGTATGCTGATTTCCCGCAATCTAAGTCTGACGTGTTCAACATGACACCAAAGAAATGAGGAGAGGCCACACCATCTGCACCCTGGGTAGGAGGATGAAAAATGTCCTACAAAGGTTTTTTAAATATGGCAAGTTGAATATAGCAAGTGGGGACAGGGGTGGGAATTCCTTTTAGTTCAGATATGAATCAAGAGTTTAGAAAATGGCTTATGTGCTTCAAAGCCTGAAGGACTGAACTAGACCAAATCTTGCATATACGATTTGGATTATGTTTTCAGGGTTAGACACAGTTCTCTTACACAGAAAATAACTCTAAATCCTGGCTACCTATCAGGCTCCTCGGATCAACTGATCCTCACTGCTTACAAATCAAAGTGAGTCCTTTAAGTTTTCTAAAAAGGAATTTCATATAGACTAGTGTTCTACATAGTTCCTGCTGCTCCAACTCCTACTACAACCAACCTCCAAAACAGATCATCAGAGAGTAAAACTCAGTGAGAACCTAAAGTGTTTGATTTTGGGTTTTCCAAAGTAATGGCTCGTGAAATTCCTAACAAGGAGTAAGTTAAGAGGAGAAAGGGTGGACAGTCCTTTAAATGAAGAAAGCCACTTTCACCTGGGGTCCCTAAATCTGTTGAGCCTTCCAGTATTTCATACACTCTCTGTTCTTTTCTGTAGCATGATTTTTTAAATAGAAGCTTTACTTGCAATATACCTGGACAGTTTATGTGAATGAACAATTCCAACACTTAACAGGATTGCTGTGCTAGTTGCAGAGTATACATGCCAATAGACTAGCTTAAAACGAAACTAGGAGTTCCCTACCAGATACATATTTGATTGACTGACTTTTAATCCCTTGGAGAAACTAGTTGGGGAGAAACTAGTCTTTAAAAAGTACTACTTTACTGATTACTTTAACATAGGATGGAATAACAGTGACATTAAAAGCTTCTACCTTCAAAAAAACACGTATGTCTTGATTTTTATCTGCCTGACTTAGCAATTTCTGAGATGGGGGCATTCAACACTCTAACCTTAAACTATTGAAAGTTCTCATATTCCCCCATCTAAGTTCTATCAGATGTTACTTTAAATATTTTAAAACCAATTTGTTAGATGAACATGTCATGTCCCATGATTATTGAAGCCTCTTTTTAAAATTATTTTATAACATTTATAATTGATTATAACATACCTACCTAAAACTACAGCAAATGTAGAGCTCAACACAATTACAAAGTAAGTAATGTATGATTTAAATTCAGGTAAAGAAACAGAACACTGCAACCACATAGACCCTCTCCACCCATAGCCCTACCTGATCATAACCAACTTCCCAACAGAAATAACTACTATCCTGACTTCTGTGATAAAACATATCATATGTATTCTTTCGTATGTTGCTTCCTTCACTCAACATCTTGTCAGGTTTTAGAATCAAGGTTATTCTAGCCTCACAAATAAGTTGGGCAGTGGTCCTTCTTTTTCTATTATCAGTGGAAGTTTAAGTTTAGAATTACTTCTTCCTTAAATGATCCACAGAACTTGCAGATGAATTCATCTCAACCTGAAAGAGTTTGTAAATAACTTTTTAAATGAATAACACATTTACATGCTTTTAAAAAATCAAAACAAAAATAAACTTAGAAGTATTATTCCCGGCTGGGCTCGGTGGCTCAGCCTGTAATCTCAGCACTTTGGAAGGCCAAGGTGAGTGAATTGTCTGAGCCCACGGGTTCAAGACCAAACCGGGCAACTTGGTGAGACCTCGTCTCTACAAAAAAAAAAAAAAGTGTTATTCCCACTCCTGTCTGCATGTCCCCCATTCCCTCTTGAGCCACCTTCCAATGTTATTCCATAAAAATCTAAGTATAAACAATATTGCTTCCTCTTTTTAAAAAAAGATAGTATGCTAAAATATTATCCCGCATCTTATTTATTTTATAATATATCCTGGAAATCTCTCTACCTCGGTACAGTGAATTTTCTTAACTGAAGCTACACAGTATTTCACTGTCAATAAAACAGAGTTTACGCAAACAGTTACTTACTGTTAGATACGTGCATTGTGTTTGTCTTATTTTATACACTTGAACCTTTGAACCATTTGTGTTTTGCCCTGGTATGTGGTATGAGTTTTATTTTGCTCCACAAATAAACTTTCCCAAATGGCTATCCAGTTGTCTCAAAACAATTTATTAAAAATTATATTTATTCTTCACAAATTAGAGATATTGCCTTTAACAGATATTAAATTTTTATGTGTATCTGAGTCTGTTTCTAGACTTCTTATTCATATGCTAAGCGTTGAGGCTTTATAAAATGTCTTAATATATAGGTCTGTCATTGTTCTTCTTTTAAGAGTTTTCCTGATAATTCATAATTATTTTCCTATATAAACTTTGGAATCAACTGGGCGCAGTGGCTCATGCCGGTAATCCCCACACTTTGGGAGGCGGAGGCAAGAGGACTGGTTGAGCCCGGGGGTTTGAGACCAGACTGGGCAACTTGGCAAGATCTCATTTCTACAACAAAATTTTTTTTTTTAATTATCTGGGTGTGATGGTGCATGCCTGTAGTTCCAGCTACTTGGAAGGTGGAGGCAGAAGGCTCACCTGAGCCCAGCAGGTTGAGGCTGCGGTGGCCATCAGCATGCCACTGCACTCCAATGTGGGCGACAGAGTAAGACTCCAACTCAAAATACAAACAAACAAACAAACTTTGGAATCAGCCTGTCTAATAATTAGTGTATATATATTGGAAACTTTTAATCTATTAATTAACTTAGAAAAACTTGACACTTTTATGAAGTGGCTATGGTAAGTGTATTTTTTTCTATTGTTTTCTGTGGTTGTTTGTATGTAGTAAATTAAATGTCTTCTGTATATGTATAATTACTATTGAATTAATATCTTTTATTTGTAGTAAGTTTCAGTTATCAGCTTTGGTTTTTGAGGTATATAATAGTATCATATGTACAAATCAAGGTTCTAACACTTCCTTTCCAATTTTTACACCCAATCAATTAAGATACATACTGGCTTTTTGATAGAAATCACATATGTCTATGACTGGGCTATTCCAATTCATTTTTGTTTGACTCTAATTCTGGGAAATTTATTTGACACCATTATTGGCTTCTGTACTGGCAGAAAGAAGGAATAGAGAGAGCAAAGTTATCACAAAAAAGAAAACTAACATGTTTCTGTGATGAGTAAAAATGCTGTAACACTTCTTTAAAAACGCAAAATTCTTGCAGTGGAAAAAAATTCATTTTAAACAATGACTACTACAAAAATAACATTAAAAGGTTTGCCTAAAAAGCCAATAGAGAAATCAAAAAAGAATATCAAAATATATTCAAATAACTAAAGAAGTCAGAAAAAGAACAAATGAAAAATAATGGTGAGGCAAACTGAAAATAAAAAGCAAATGACATACCTCAATCTACTATGTCTACAAATATATTTATTATGCAAGGTCTAAACCAGGTTTCAGCAAACTACACCCTAAAGGCCAAATCTAGCCCATCACCTGTTTTTGTAAATAAAATTTTATTTGAACACAACCACATGCATCACTTATTACAAACTATATCTAGGTACTTTCCACACTACAATGACAGAAAAGAGTAGTTGCCACAGAGCCATGTGAACTGTGAAATCTAAAATATTTACTGTCACTTTACAGAAAAAGTTTGTTGATTAATGGTCTAAATAATCCAATTAAAATACAGAGATTAACAGAATGTATAAAAATATATAAAACTATATTTTAAAGGCTCAAATCATAAGAAAGATGGCTATATTGAGGAAACTTAAGTATTACCTTACATAAAGTGAAACATTCCATAATGATAAAAGGTTCAATGTATAAGAAAGATGCAACAATTTGAATGTGTGTGCACCTATATGAGATTCAAAATGTATAATATAAACAGTGATGAAACTACTGGAGAGAAATTCTATTTGAAGACTTTAATACTTCTCTCTCAGTCACTGACAGAACTAAACAAAAATCAGTGAATTATAGAAGATCTTAATGACAGCATCAGTCAACTAGATCTGACATTTGTAAAGCACAAGCAATAAATGTAGAACAAACATTATTTTCAGGTGTTCATATAGACCACATTGCGACAATAAAAAAATTTCAAAAGTACTGAAAAACTTGAGTATGTTATCTGGCTATAACAAAAATAAATTAGAAAATAGTAATAAGATAACTCAAACAGATCCCAAAATCATTTCGAGGCCGTGGTGGCCATGAGCGTGCCACTGTACTCCAGCCTGGGTAACAGAGTAAGACTCCAGAAGAAAGAGAGAGAGAGAGAGAAAGAGAGAGAGAGAGAGAGAGAGAGGGAGGGAGGGAGGGAGGGAGAGGGAGGGAGGGAAACGGAGACAGAGAGAAAGAAAAAAAACACAGACAATTCACATAGCTAAAAGTAGCTTTGTTCAATAATTAATACTACCGAAAAGCCTCTAACATGATTTTTCAAGAATAAGAGGAATAAAATCAAATTATAAATATCAGCAATGCAAGAGAGAATATCACCTCAGAATCTACAGACATAAAAAATTATGAACAACTTTATAAAAATAAATTTGATAGCCAGGCTAGGGGGATCAGCCTGTAATTCCGCACTTTGGGAAGCTGAGGTGAGTGGATTGCCTGAGCCCGCGGGTTCAAGGCCTGTGGGTTCGAGACTCGCCTGGGCAACTTGGCGAGACCGCATCTCTACAATGCACCCAAAAAAAAAATTAGCCGGGCGTGGTAGCGCGCGCCTGTAGTTCCGGCTACTTGGAAGGCTGAGGTGGAAGGGTCGCCGGATCCCAGCAGGTTGACGCTGGGGTGGCTGTGAGCATGCCACTGCACTCCAGTCTAGGCGACAGAGTGAGACTCCAACTCAAAAAAATAAATAAATAAATAAATAAATTTGATAACAAATTCCATGAAAAACAAAACTTACTACACATAAGATGAAAAAAGAAAATTGAAATAGCCCTATAACCATCAAAATATTAATTTATTAGGATTAAATTCCCCACAAAGAAGAATTCACCAGATGCAATGGCTCACATCTCTAATCCCAACACTTTAGTAGGCAGAGGCAGGAGATTGCTTGAGGTCAACAGTTCAAGACCAGCCTGAGAAACACAGTAAAACACTATTCTCTATTTTAAAAAATGGTTTTTTTATTAGCTGAGTGTGGTAGGGCATACCTACAGTCCCAGCTACTTGGGAAGCATAGGCAGGAGGATCACTTGAGCCCAGGAGTTCTAGGACCCAGTGAGCTATGATGAATGGGAGGCAGGGAGGGAGGGTTAGGAGGGAAGGAGAAAGAAATCCAAATCCAGACAGTTTCACTACCAAATTCTATCAAACATTTAAGGGGGGGAAAAAAATCAATGTTATACAAATGTTTAACAATGTTTCTAGAAAAAAGAATACTTTCCAATTCATTATATAAGTTCAGGATAACCCCTAATGTCAAAACTTGACAAAGATTATATTTAAAAAATTATAAATCAACATTCTCCATGAATACATATGTAAAAACAGTTAAAATGTTAATAAGCTGAATGGAGCAATATTTTGAAAGGAGAATAAATCATGACCAAATGGAGCTGATCTCAGGGACTAGTTCAATATTTCAAAAATCAATCACACAAAACCAAAGGCATAATCCACGAAAGAAGTAATTGATAAGCTGGACTTCATTAAAATTAAAAACTTCTGCTTTGTTAAAGACAATGTTAAGAGAATGAGAAAATATTTGCAAAGATATATCTGGTAAAAACTGTTACACAAAATACACAAAGAACTCTTAAAACTCAACAATAAAAAAACTAACAACCCAATTTTTAAATGGGCAAAAATCTAAACAGAGGCCCACCAAAGATACACTAATGGTAAATAGAGCATATGAAAAGATGCTGTACATATCATATGTCATTAGAGAATTGCAAATTAAAACATCAATGAGATAGCACTACATGCCTATTAGAATGGCCAAAATCCAAAACACTGACAAGATCAAAAGCTAGTGAGAATGTAAAGAAACAGACTCTTTCATTGCAGTTAGGACTATAAAATGGTACTGCTACTTCGTAAGACAGTTTGGCAGTTTCCTACAAACTCAAATGTACTGGTCCATATAATCCAGCAACCATAATCCATTTGGTATTTACCCAAATGAGTTGAAGACTTACAGTCACACAAAAACCTACACATGGATGTTTATAGCAACTTTAGTCATAATTATCAGAACTAAAAAGTAACCCAGTTTTCCTTCAGTAGGTGAATTTCATCCGGATGAATACACATGAATATACACAAATACATCCAGACAATGAAATAGTATTTGGCACTAAAAAAAAAATTAGCTATAAAGCCATGTACATGCATGGAGAAATCTCAAATGCATATTATTGAGAGAAGCTCATCTGAAAAGTGTACATACTACATGATTCCAACTATATGACATTCTGAAAAAGGCAAAACCACCGGGCTCGGTGGCTCAGCCTGTAATCCCGTGCCTTGGGAGGCTGAGGTGAGTGGATTGCCTGAGCCCATGGGTTCGGGACCCACCTGGGCAACTTGGCGAGACCTCATCTCTACAATAAATCAAAAAATTAGTGGGGGTGTGGTAGCACATGCCTGTAATTCCAGCTACTTGGAAGGCTGAGGCGGAAAGATCGCTGGAGCCCAGCAGGTTGAGGCTGCGGTAGCCGGGAGTGGCCACTGCACTCCAGTCTGGGCAACAGAGTCAGACTCCAACTCAAAAAAAAAAAAAAAAGGCAAAACCATGGATACAACAAAAAGATCAGTGGTGGCCAGGGGTCAGTGGGGAAGAAGGAATAAATAAACAGAGCACAGAGGATTTTTAAGCAGTGAAACTACTCTGTATGATACTACTTATAATAATGGTAGATAACTGACATCATATATCCATCCAAATCCACAGAATGTACAGCATCAAAAGTGGTGCACTCAGATGTCCCCTCTGTGCTAGTGATTATACAAGACAAACTTATGCCAGTACAAATTTTTCAAAGATGTATACATCCCTAAAGTTTTCCATTCAAATTGCATGAAAAAAGCAAATAAAAAGATTGAATATATACTGAGATATACATTTTAAAAAGATCAGCTGGCATTACATAGAAAGAGAATGTGTGATGTGCTTTCACAGTGGTGCAGAGACTGGACAATAAATTACATATTAATGTGGGAGGAAGAAAACAACGCTGCACTGTCTGCTCAAATAGAAAAACACCAGGTGGAAGATGTCAAATAAATTACTATTGCATAACCTGTATCAATGAACCTGCAATGCATGTCAGTGACTATTTCACATGGTACCATGCATTAGAAAAATATAAGATATAAAATTTTGATTTTTTTGTCATAAATAAGTTCCTCAAGGTTCAAAATTCCATTTTAAGCCAAATATCATTACAATAAAATAAATGCTATACTATTTAATACGAAGTTATTTGTTTTTCACTATTTTGTAAAAAAAAGTGTGGTCAAGTTGCTGATAGGTGATCCACAAGATGTCTCTGGGTACAAAGGGTTAAAGTCATATTGTATTTTGGGCAAAATAATAATGAAAATACAACATACCAAATCTTGTCACCTATAGCTGAAGCTACTTAGAGTAATATATATAACCTTAAATGCAGATTCGAAAATCTATTTCAACAAATTAGAAAAATTAATTAGAAAAAGAATAGCCAGTTAAAACTAAAGAGAACGAACGAAGGAAAATATTAAAGATAAAACTAGAAATTAAAGAAACAAATCTATAATAGCAAAACTCAAAAAGCCAAAAGTTAATTCACTGAAAAAATAATGAAATTAATAAGCCCCTAGAAAGAAAAATTGGAAAAATGAGAGGTGTAAATGATCCTTATAGTAATAAGTATGAAAAATAAGATGATATGGATGAACCTACCAAAACTGACACATAAACAGATAATCCAAGCAGTCTTATTTCCATTAAAGAAATTAAACATATTATTTAAAACTTTTTCATTAGCATCCCCTAGGCTCAGATGGCTTCAGCAGTGAAATCTTGACAGTATACAAGAAAAAACTAACTACAATTTTCACAAACTCTCCTAGAGACTAGCAAAAGATGGAACACATCCCTTTATTTATAAGACCAGTATAACCAAGATACCAAAATCTGATCAGAACATTAGAAGTAGGAAAATTACAGGCTAATTTCTTTCAACACTGGTGCAAAGATCCTAAAAATTACACACACAGAAATAACAAACTAAATCCAATGATACATAAAAAGACTAATACATCACAACCAAGTCGGGCTTATTTTAGGAATGCAAAGATGGTTTAATATTTGAAAACAAATTAGTGTAATTCAATACATTAACAAAGTAAAGGAGAAACACCATGAGTGCCCCCAAAAGATGCAGATAAAGTTTATTACTAAAACTCAAAAAAATTCATGATATTAATTAACAAGGTTGCTGGGCATAAGGTCAATAAACGAAATTCAATTATATTTCAAACTTCTATAAGAAAACAATTAGAAAATGAAATTTAACAAACAATTCTAATTAAAATAACATCAAGAATATCATATATCTAGGAATAAATCTACTGAACTATACGGAGGTCTTCTACACTAAATGAAAACTACAAAACATTAAGAAAAATGTATAAAGCCCTAAATAAACAGAGAAATATACTATGTCTATGGATTAACTGATTCAATATTGTTAAGACACCAATTATCTGCAAATTGCAACTTCAATGCCATCCCAATTCAAATTCCAGTGGGTGGCGGAGCGCATGTTTCTGAGTAAATAGAAACTGAAAAACTGATTCTAAAATAATATGAAAATACAAGGAGAGAAAGAAAGACAAGGAGAGGGCTAGGAGGAGGAAGAGTACATTCACTACTAGATATCTAGACTCCTTATAATATAACTAGAATAATTTAAGATAATATGGCATTGGCAAAGGAGTGACAAATAAACCAATGAAACAAAGATAGTCTAGAAACATTATCACATTGACATGTGAAGTACATGTGTGAAAATGCAAAAGATCTTAGAAAAAAAATCCATGTAAAAATATTTCAACACCTTAATATATTTTCTGATCAACCATATCAATTACAACAGCAAGTAAATAACACTTCAGTTAAATCATCTCACAACTGTATGAAACAGCTTCCAAAACAATTAGCAGACCTTCCATAAAATCTTAATCTCTTACCTCCCCAAAAGCTCCTCGACCAATCACCTTTAATATTTCAAAGTCTTCTCTATGTAATCGCATTTGTTTCACTTTAGAAGTGAATGGTTTAGCTGAAACAAAAGAGCAACATCAATTACTTTCTTAATGAAATGTGATGCAAATTAAATATAAATAATGGGGTTTCTTACACAAAAAATTCAAATTATAATTAAAAATTAAGCCAAAATATTTAAAAATATTTTCAAACAATGTGAGAATAAAAACATTTAATTTCCCTAAAAAATCAATATATTTCCTTTTATTTCTTATATATAACACTCATTTTTGGTGAGAAACATTTTTAAACCCCAAAGAACACAGAAAATAATGCAAAGCACAGCGGCATGTGAAAATGAAACCAGTTTATTCTTATGTTAAACATTCTAACTCACAATGCTAGATGTATATTTTAACACAAAGGTCCAAGTAAAAGCAGATCTCAGGGCACCAGATAGTTCTTCAGTAATTCCTATCAAGAAAATTAAAATTTACTTTACACTCATTCATTTATTATTCATTTAACATGCTTTTGAGCAAGAGTCTATACTATACAAAGCACAGTAACAGTAACTAGAGTTTTTTAAAAAGTTGATTACGGGAGATCCAAGATGGCCACCAGAGAGTAGCCCAACCTGCGCCTCTCTTGCGAGTGGAGCAGAGAGGACAGACCTCGCCACCAGTCAACTCAGATGGCTTGAACACTTCTAGACCGGGGAAGCACCCTGCATCCCGCAGAGTTCTCTTTGAACGCAAGGAGGGAGTCTGGACAGCTGACATTGGAATCAGGAGCCCCATCCCCACCGAGTGCCAATCTTGCACAGGACCTGCAGCCCGGCCTTGTATGCAGAGGGGGTGAGTGTTCCTCACAGGTCTGGGTTGGTTTCCCTCCTCCCAACTGTACACCAGTCATTGGTCCCACGCAGGAGGAGATCTAGTAAAGGCATAGTCGCTAAGGCTGGAGCCCAAGCAGAACTGGGAACATATGCATGTGCTCTGAGTGCCTAGCGAAATGCACACTCCCCACTGGCGGTGCCCTCGGCTCCCAAGCTGGGAAAGCTCGCCTCTGTGGCATTCAACTCATGCCCGCTGCCAGCGTCTGGCGGCCAACCTCCCCCTCCAGACAATGAAAGCTTTCCTGCCAGCCTCATCTGCCCAAAGGGCAGGTCCCTTCTGACATGAAATCTGCCGTTTTTCAACTGCTGAGCACAAACTTGGATGGAGACAGGGAGACATGAAAGGCACCTGGAGGTACTCTTTCCCCGCTGTAATGTTTTTGGGCTGCGAAAGATGAACAGCTGTCAGAGGGCCCACCCCCACCCCCGCCCAGTCCCTGCCTTGAGCTCCCCAGTGGGGGTTGGAAAGCAGTCTGGCCATTGGGGGGGGGGGGGGAGAGGCAGCCCTGCGACACTCTGCAACAAAAAGTCTCTTTTTTTTTTTTTTTTTTTGAGTTGGAGTCTCACTCTGTCCCCCAGATTGGAGTGCAGTGGCACGCTCCCAGCCCCTGCAGCCTCGACCTGCTGGGCTCTGGCAACCCTTTCGCCTCAGCTTCCAAGTAGCCGGAACTGCAGGCGCGCACTACCACGCCCGGCTAATTTTTTTGATTTACTGTAGAGATGAGGTCTCGCCAAGTTGCCCGGGTGGTTCTTGAACCCGTGGGCTCCCAAAGTGCCGGGATTACAGGCTGAGCCACCGAGCCACTTTGGGTGCAGAGCACTACCCAAAAGAGTCACAGAGCAGAAGTGAATACCTCTCTCTCTTTTACCAGAGTGAACTATTTTGAATGACAGAAAAGGCTCTAGGATAGCAAGATCTTATCTAGCTACAAAACAAGAAAACAAAAGAAAAACAATTAAAAGAGAAGAGTTGCTCCTTACAGATAGATGGTAACCACCAACAATCCTCAAAGCCTTAAAGAGACATCACCTAAAAAAAGCATCTATCAGTCCCCAAGCAATGGAAGCCACCCAGAACTACCAGTCCTTGATAACAGTCATAAAATTGAAATATTGATGGCAAAAATGCTAAGAAAAACCACGAGAAGTTAGAAACAAAGATCACCCACTCTGTGCAGAAAGTAAAAGTTGAGTTGGCCAATATAAGAGGGGTCCATTCTGAAATTCTGGAAATGAAGAATTACCTCCTGGAATTTCAAAGCACAATAACAGGCCCAAGGAGGAGAATAAATCAGGAAGAGGAAAGAATCTCAGGCTTTAAGACCAAAATAATTGAACTAACCCAGTCTGAGAAAAACAAGGAGAAAAGGCTCAAAAAGAATGAGCAAAGTCTACGAGAAGTGTTAAGACTATGTAAAGAAGCCAAAACTATAGTTGATTAGAATCCTAAAAACTGAGGAGGAAACTGAGAACACCCTAGGAAAAAACCTTCCATGAGGTCATCCAAAAAAATTTCCCGTATCTTGCTAGAGAGGCAACTATCCAAGTGCAAGTGATTCATGGAAAATTGCAAGGTATTACATGAGAAGACCATTCCCAAGACACACAGTAATCCACCTCCACAAAGTAAGCATGAAGGAAAAAATTCCTAAACGCAGCTACAGAGAAGGATCAGACCACCTACCAGGGAAGACCCATCAGAATTGCAGCAGACTTCTCAGCAGAAACTCTACAAACCAGAAGGGACTGGAGTCCCATCTTTAATGTTCTCAAAGGCAAGCAATTCTAGCCAAGAATTTTCTACCACACCAAGCTAACTTTCATCAGTGAGGGAGAATTAAAATCCTTCCCAGACATCCAGTCCCTAAGAGAATATGCCACCTCTAGACCAGCCTTCCAGGAGATGCTTAAAAAAGTCATGAGCACAGAAACAAAAGAATGGTTATACCCATCACAAAAGCACAGGTAAACATAGAGTTAATCCACAAAATTTAAAAAAATAAAATAAAAAATAAAAACAAAAGAAAGGTATATGTATACATATGAAGCAAAGCAACCTCTAACAGGGATAAATGCTCACATATCAATAAGACTTGAAAATGAATTAACTGAATGTGCCATTAAAAAGGTATGGAGTAGCAAACTGGATAAAGAAACATGATCCAACATTCTGCTGCCTCCAGGACACCCACCTACCTCACTGCAAGGGACACCCACCAACTCAAGATGAAAGGTTGAAAAATGACCTCCCAAGCCATTGGAAAACAAAAAAGAGCAAGGGCAGCTATTCTTATATCAGACAAAACAGACTTCAAACCAATGAAAGATAAAAAGGACACTACATAATGATAAAAGGCTCAATCCATCAGCAAGAAGATCCATCTTAAATATATATGCACCCAACAGAGGAACACCTGGTTTTATAAAACAATTGCTACATAAATTAGGAGAGGACAAGGACACACAATCATAGTCAGAAACTTTAATGCCCTGCTAACAGCCTAGACAGATCATCGAGACAAAGAAGCCAACAAGGAGATCCAGAACATTAACCCAATACTCAACCAAATGGATATAATAGACATCTACGGAATACTCTACTCAACATATATAGAGTATATAGTCAACTCATCAGCACATGGAACATACTGCAAGATTGATCACATTCTCAGACATAAATCAAATGTAATCAAATTTCAAAAGGGTGAAATAATATAAAGCATCTTCTAAGATCACAGTGGAATAAAAACAAATATCACTGCCAAAAAGATCACCCCCCAAAACAAAGGCAAGGAAACTAAACAACATGCTGCTGAATGACTTCGGAGTCAACACAGAAATCAAGTAAGAAATAAAAAGATTCCTGGAAACAAATGAAAACAAAGACATATCTTATCAAAATCTCTGAATGCCATGAAAACAGCCACGAAAAGGAAATTCATATAGTATTGTATGCTCATATCAGAAAATAGAGAGATCACAAGTAAATAGACTTAACATCACACCTAAGAGAGCTAGAAAGGGAAGAAAAATTAAATCCTAATTTCAGTAGAAAAATCCAGATAAAAATCCAGATACTAAGATAAAGTCACAATTGCAAGATATGAAAGACAGAAATATCACAGAAAGGAAGTACAAGACAAAAAGCCAGACAGACCCCCTGATCAGACTGACTAAAAAAAAGTCACAACAGACCCTGAAGATATTCAAAAGAGTATCAGAGATTACAATGAACATCTGTATGCAAATAAACTAGAAAATATAGAGGAAATAGAGGATTTCCTGGCATCACACAACCTTCCAAGGTTGGAACAAGAATAAATTGAAAACCTAAATAGACCAATAACAATCCAGGAAATTGACTCAGTTATATGAAACCACCCTGACAAAAAAAAGCCCTAGATCAGATGGCTTCTCAGCTGAATTCCACAAGACATACAAGGAAGAGCTGATACCAATCTTACTGCAAGTATTTCAAGCAATCAAGAAGTGAAGAATTCTCTCTAGCTCATTTTATGAAGTTAATATCTTCCTAATACCCAAAACTAACAAAGACTCAATAAGAAAAGAGAATTACAGGCCAATTTCCCTGATGAACATAAATGCAAAATTCTCAAGATTCTAGCAAATCTTATCCAAAAACACATTTCAAGAATCATCCACAAGAACCAGGTGGGCTTCATTACTGTGATGCAGGGCTAATTCAAAATTCGCAAAACTATAAACGTAATTCAGCACATCAGCAGGTATAAAACCAGGAACCACATGACCATCTCAAGAGATGCAGAAAAAGCATTCCATAAAATCCAGCATCCCTTCTTAATAAAAACCCTGAAACACCTAGGAATCAAGGGAACATTCCTCAAAAGAATAAGAGCCACCCATGACAAACCTGCAGTCAACATCATGCTTAATGGGTAGAAGATGGAAGCATTCCCCTAAGAACTGGAACAAGACAAAGATGCCTGCTCTCACTCTCATTCCTCCTATTCAACATAGTACTGAAAGTCCTAGCCAAAGCAATCAGGCAAGAGAAAAAAATCAGGGGTATCCACAAAGGAAAAGAGGAAGTTAAGTTATCCCTCTTTGCAGACAACATGATTCTATACCTAGAAAAACCCTAGAGAGTCTGTCAAAAACCTCCTCACACTGATAAATGACTTTGGTAAAGTCTCAGATTACAAAATAAATGGCAAAAAACCATTGCATTTCTATACCTCAACAACAAGCAGGTTGAGAACCAAATAAAAAACACAATCCCACTCACAATAGCCACACACACACAAAAATGAAATATCTTGGCATGCACCTAACCACAGAAGTGAAAGACCTTTACAGTGAGAACTACAAAACACTCCTCAAAGAAATCAAGGATAAAACAAGTAAGTGGAAAAACATCCCATGCTCATAGATTGGAAGAATCAATATTGTTAAGATGTCCAGCCTACCCAAGGCAAAAGTTTTTGTAAACTATGCATTTGACAAAAGCCTAACATCCATACAAGAAATTCAAATGAATTGAAAGAAAGATAAACAAAAACCAACCCCATTAAAAAGTGGGCAAAGTACATGAACAGATACTTCTCAAAAGATGACATACAAGCAGCCAACAAACACATGAAAAATTGCTCAGCCACACTAATCATCAGAGAAATGCAAATCAAAACTACAGTGAGATACCACCTAACACCGGTAAGGATGGCCATCATTAATAAGTAAAAAAACAGCAGGTGCTGGCACAGCTGCTGGCACAGCTGAGGAGAAAAGGGGAACTTCTACATTGTTGGTGGGAACATAAGCTAGTTCAACCTCTATGGAAAGCAGAGTTCCAAAATGGCTATTTCTCAAAGAACTAAAAATTGAGCTTCCATATGATCAGGCAATCCCTCTCCTGGGGGATAAATCACTCTACCAAAAAGACACCTGCATGTATATGTTTACTGCCCCACTATTCACAGTAGCAAAAATATGGAACCAACCCAGATGTCCATTGAAAGTGGACTGGATAAAGAAAATGTGGTATATACACAATGGAATATTATGTAACCATAAAGAAGAACAAAATCATGGCCTTCGCAGCAACTTAGATGCAGCTAGAGATGGTCATACTAAGCAAACTATTACAAAAACAAAGAACTGAATATCATTTGTTCTCACTCATAAGTGAGCCCTGAACCCTAGTCACACTAGCACAAAGTGGGTATCAACAGATGCCAGGCACTGCTACGGCAGGGAGGGAGGAAAGAGAGAAGGGGTATGTGGCAACACACTGGGTACCTGGTCCATTCCCAAGGGAAGAAAGAGCCAGCTAGAAGCCCAAACTTCACCTGCATGCAGCCTACTTATATAGCAAATCCTCACTTATACTTCACAACTCTAAAATAACATAAAATAAATAAAATGAAATAAATTTTTTAAAATTAATAAAATAAAATAAATAATATAAAAATAAAAAGTTGCTTACAATACGGTACTTTCCTTCCAGAGCTCTCAGTCTTCAGGAAAGACAGACAAGTATGCCTGTGTGCAAATACAAACACCCACAAATGTAGCAGTGTAATAAAGTTTTTAACAGAGGTAAATATAAAGTGCTTCAGGACCAATGAGAGTGAAACACTATTATGTGGATGCTAATGCTTCATAAAGAAGGTAACAGATGAACTGAACCTTGAACTAAGTAGAATTCTCCTTTGCCTGGGTTTGACAGTGTAGACATTCCAGGCAAAAGGAGCAATAAAAGCAAATGAAGAGAGGAAAGTAAGTGAATTTAGTGTGATAATGGTAAATAAACACTGCTACAGAATTGTGAGAAGAAAAGCAAAGAACTAGGAGCCAGAAAATGCGAAAGGTTTTGAATGTCATTCAAGGAATTTAGATATAATCTTATTACTTTTTTAAAATTAAAATTAATATCTTAAATAGTCTACCACCTCTAAGAGAAGTTCAGACCTATCTTCTTTCCTTCTGTCCATTTATATTCTCACA
>CAUYQG010097376.1:0-14229 GCA_963574415.1 Tarsius wallacei
AGAGATGAGGTCTCGCTTGCCCAGGCGGGTCTCGAACCCGCGGGCTCAGGCAATCCACTCACCTCAGCCTCCCAAAGGCGCGGGATTACAGGCTGAGCCACCAAGCCCGGCTCATGCACAGGATTAAAGGCTATGGTGAGCTATGATCATGCCACTGCACTCCAGCCTGAACAACAGAGTGAGATCCCGACTCGAAAACAAACAACAGCTACAACGATCTATCATCTAGCTCAGGGCCTGGCACTTCACGATATACTGTTTGAATGAAAAAAAAGCAAATTAAGAAGGAAGCCATAAAACAACCTGCTTCAATGTCCTAATATTTTCTGGTCTCCATCCCTCACTCAGAAGTCTTTGCAAACTGACTGATTAATTGATTGATTTTTGCATCTAAATATGCACTTGTTCAACAACTTATGAAGAAAGGTCAGTCTTTCAATTCAAATAAACTCTGGGTACCCCATATAAAATTGTTTGGGAGATCTCATTTATACATAATAACAGTTAACATTTATGGAGAGGTTATGAGGTGCCAACTGTTTCACGTAACAACTCTATGAGGCATGTATGATTATTTGCCCATTCCCTAGATAAAAACAACAACAACAATAACAAACCCCCCCCAAAAAACAAAAACTAAGGCCCAGACAGATTAAGTTAATTGCTCAAAATTATCAAAAGTATCTGAATGAAACTAAGAGTAAAGCCAAGATTTGAACCAGGGTGGTTAGTTAGGTTCTTAGTTATTCCATTATTCGCCTTTAGAAAATAGATGGTCAATTAAAGTCCCAGTTTGCATGACAAGCTCAGCAAAATCCTCACTTTAAAAAATCTCAGTGAGGAAAAACTAATAAAATCAATACAATTTAAAAATCTTTAAAAGGGACATGTTTACTCATTGATTATTAAAAGTATTATGAAAGTCCCATTAAGATGAGTATGTGTCTTTTTGTTTGTAAATTATCTTGTTAGATATTTGTGTAATACTGTACTCTGGATTCCACAAGGAATCAAATTTTCTGCTGTCAGTTTTGTCATGGCATGACTTTTACAAGAATGGGCAACAAAAAGCAGTCAAAAAGAGAATTTACAACATTACCAAATCACAAGAAATATCAGACTTTCACTGCTGAAGACATAGATGACACAGTTTTAGCACATCCAGGGAGACAAGAAAGGGACTCATTGTCATTTGGCAACTAAGCCCTGACAGCACTCCTCACTTTCAAATCCTGTCTCAAAAACATCTCCAACTATCTACTCAACCATTTTGCAAATGTGCTGAAATTCTGTCTCAGCTTTCTGAATCTCAAAATTAAACTGTAGCATCGCTCATAAGACTTCTGTTTTTTTTTTTAGTATAAATTCTCCATCCACTTATAAATGGTTTAAAAAATTTGACTGCTAATTTTGAAAGTGTTAAACAGCAATTGTCATGAAACAAAAATTACCAAATTAACAGGGTGTTGCACCTTGTTTCAAATACTGAAAAATAGCTTTTCTCTATTCCTTTATTTTTTGCTTGTGAGAGGACAAGTGATTTGTAATTTGATTCAAAACAGCTCTTTGAAAGAAGAATTGTTTTGGAACATAACACAAAGATTTATCTCTCTGCTTTGTAAAAAAAAAAAGTCTATTGTCTCCTTCAATAATTGACATTTTAAGTTCTTTTTTTTTTTTTTAGTTGGTGACCTTTTTCTTTTACCCCTGAGTCAGGGTCTCACTCCATCACCCAGGCTGGAGTACAGTGGCATAATAGCAGCTCACCAAGACCTTGATCTCCTTGGCTTGGTCAATCCTTGTGCCTCAGCCTCCCAAGTAGCTGGAACTACAGGAATGTGACACCAAGTCTGACTAATTTTGGGGATTTTTTTTGTAGTGATGAGGTCTCACTATGTTGACTAAGCTGGTCTCAAATTCCTGGGCTCAAGCAATCCTCATACCTTGGCCTCCCAAAATGCTGAGAATACAGATGTGAACCATTATACCTAGCTGTATGTGTGTGTGTATATATATATATACACACACACATACGTATACACATATATATTTAAATCTATTAAAGCAGATTTCAATTTGCTAAATAAATCATTGGAGAAACCAATATTAAACCAAAAACTTTACTGACATATTCAGGAAAAATATCAAACTCCAAGCTCAATTCAGAATCTGCAGCTGGTTTGTAAAACATTACCTGTAACAAATGAGTGCTTCAGTACAGCTGATAGCACCACATGTTTATATAAAACATAGCTTCTACCATGATGTCATTTAATTCAATGTCTGCTCACCATGATTAGACTTAAGTGTGATTTTAATCCACATAAACATTGAGTTTTCCAGCATTAAGCAACATGTTATCAGAGGTTTAAAAAAAAATCTAAAGATTCACCATCAGCAGATTCACCTCACTTTCTTGTCATCATCAAAAGCAAAGTATTTTCAGGTTTATTATACTTACTCTAAAAGAAACTCTATCCTTTCACCACTTTCCTTTTGCACATAATTTTAGTTATTATGTTGGTATAAATTTGCAAAAAACAAACAACTCAAAGCAAAATAGTATTATCAAAGATTTTTGAACAGTCTGCATCCCTGGGAAACATGACGAGTGTCTTGGTGGGCACCAGGTTGGGCAAGAAACACCAGGGAAGGAGGCAAGGCCTGCTGAGCTAGATGAATGACCATGTCCAGTAAGTGGATTCTGATTAGCTGCCCCCACCTGCCCCCAATTTGTCACTGCTTTAAAATGGTCCTCTTAGAATGAAACCAAAAGAGTTCTGCCAGATTCCAAACACAAATAAGAAGAAGGAATAAAATACAGACATACAATCTTTCCTTTGGCTGGTAAATAGCCGTGACTTGCATCCACAAGACTGAAGTAACAACACTGAGAGAACACACTGAACAGAGCTCTGACTAAGGGTAGAGCTGTGGAGTCAGGCTGCCTGAGTGTGAGTTGCAGCCCAGTCAGTGACCTGTGGGACCAGTTAAATCACTTATTCTCTCTGTGCCTTGGTGTCCTCATTTGTATGAGGATAATAATAGTACCTACTGCATGCTACCGAGCGGATTAAAAGAGAAAATCGCTGCAGGCACTCAGAGCTACGTCTGGCACACAGTAAATGTTAACTGTTGTGATTATGAGGATGTTTCTGTCATTCAGTAACTTTGCAGACTGGGCAAGTCTCTTCAGTCTATGAGGATGAGTTACCTCATCTGTAAAATGGGTAACAGTAATACTTTATTATCTTGACTTGGAGGAAGATGGAAGCAGAGTCAGGCTATCTAATCTCCTGAGGCCCATTTGAGCTCCGAGACATAGTTACTTGGGGAAAAAACTCTGTGTGTGCAGCCACTATTGAGGAAACCCTACCACTGAGAGCATTCTGGAAGGGGCTCACAGTGTGCTGTCACTGTAACAAATGACTCACTAATAATGACCAAAGTTCCAAATGTCATTACATTTCCAAACATGACCTGAAGTTGTCTAGTGTGAGACCAATGTTTTCCTTGGTATTAACCCTTTGATTTGTCCCCAGCCCTGAATTAAAGGTCTTTACTAATTTACATAGCCCCAGATCCAATGTGAATTCAGCAATAGTGGTGGCTTAGAAACCACCTTGGAAAAATGAAAGATAAGAGAGAAAATATGCAGCAGAAATAATACTAATGTCAAATGTTTGAAGTTGACATCTTCCCACACACTTCTCATTTGGCACTTAATCCATTCTTTTAAAAATGCTACACTGCCTCTGCTGAAATACTTTCCTCGTAGTTTCTGGTACAACCAAAACCTCACAGGGAAGCCAACCCATCTCTTGAGGCTTAGATCCTTGTGTTAAATGCCAGGGAGCTGAACATACCAGCTTCAGAAGTGGTGAAGTTTTGATGGCTCCATTCACTCCATTTCCAGAAGTAGTTGGCATCAGCACAGTGTACTCGGGCCATATAGTCAGTGTCAGGTTTCAGTTCGCTTAAGAGATACTCACCATTCACCTTGACGGAAACATTGTGTTGCTTGATGAAAAAATAAAAATTAAAAATAAAAGAGAGAAAATTGAAGAAATCTCCATTGTAAAGCCAAATCAAATCTTTGGAAAAACAAAAACAAAAAAATCCTCTAAATTCCTCTTCCCACCTCTAAAAGTCTATGATTAATTTTATGGCCCTTTAAAAATAGATGACCCACACCATTTGAACCCACATAGAAATAAGAGTTTAAAGCAAATTTATTCAGCAGTCCCTCTGCTCAGGACATAAAAACTTTTTGAAAATAGAAAATTAAGCACCATTCTTACTTGCATCATTTTTTCTTCACCATAGAGCTCAACCTGACACAAATAGGTCATATAATTCCTTATGGAGTGCAACTTCCAGGTCATGATGGCATTTGTGGCATTTACATTTTTAAAGTTGACATTAAAGGGATTCATTGGATGAACTGCCAAAAACAAAGAAAAAGAAACAAACAAAAAAATTCAAGCTCCAAAGATTCAAGATCCAAAAGACGTTGGTAAATAGGCAGTCCATTTCTTCATTTATTTGTTCTAAAAGTATTTTTTGTTTATTTGAGAACATGACAAGACCAGCCCTACAGACAAGATAGATTAAGCCAACTGCAATTGTTCTCTCTCACCAATTCTATTAGACATATTGAACAAAAATTTTTTTAAACTACCTAAGAATTCTTAGAATTAAACACAAGCAGGCAAATTGTGGAGTGGAGTCAAAATTTGGGAAAGATGGCCCCATGAGGAAGAATAACAGCAGAATTCAGAGTCTAACCAAAATAACATTAACAGTATCAAGGATACAACCTAAAATCTATAGAATGTGCTGGGAATGGAACATCCTGAGATGAGAGGGGCACTCACCAGAACAGACCTGTTTCTGTTCCTGTCCACACTAGAAACAGGATGTCCTTGAACATCTTAGTCCAATGAATCATGTGTTGCCAGGATGAGTGCTTTCTGCGATCCCTCAGAAAGTGCAAGTGAGGAACTCAATCAAAGATGAGTTTCTACTGGCCTTGGGCAGCTTTCCTGAGTGCTGGGGGACCAGCTGGCAATGAGTCCTAGGCTTCTGTTGTCCCTTGCTGCCTATCTGTCAGTAATACACCCACTTTATGTAACTTGTGTTTGAGTGTCTCCTGTTTCACTGGACTTAGACAAGTTGATCACAAGTGAGTACCCAGTGAGTCTGCTTCACAAAATTGGCACAGCAAGCAGGAGTCAATCTGACAGAACCATGGATTATTGGCAAAATGGAAAAGGTACAATACCCTACTCAAGGTGGAGACATCAGACTGGGGGTATAAGGGTTGGTGGTAGAGCTAGATGTTTTATAGGGAAGGAGTGATAAGAGGGACATAAGTAAGTCACACATACACAAATGTACACCCCGAGGATGTAGGTAAGCTGGCTATATGAACGGAGGCAGAGGAAAAAGTGGAAACAGGAGAGCTCAACACACTTATGTGATCGCTCAGTCCTGGGGCCAGAGAGCTCAGGAAGTTAGCACTCAGTTGCACCTGAGGCATCCAAGAGAGAATTAAGAGAGGTCCTATACAGGCCCTTGAGACATCTGAGATGAAACCAACATGCACAATTTGGGCCTTCACAGAGAGAAAGACTCATGAGTCAAAGGATAGACATGGACAGGAGCCAGGGAAATGCAAAGTGAAGTGTGTTTGAGATATTCCAATGACAATGTCAAGAACATAATCAGAAATATGGATCTACAGCTGAGAAAAGATTTGTCATCTGTATATTGGAAGTTACTAAAGCCACAGGCATGGATAGTATTGTCCAGAGAAAAAAAAAATACCAAATGAGTAGGAAAGAAAACATAGGGCCAAGTTCTGTGGAGCAGGTCTTTCCAGAAGTAAGATTAAGGAAGAACAGAAGCCCTGCAAAATCAAGAAAGATATAGAAGATCTGAACAAAACAATTAACAAATTTAGCCTAACACATAGAACACTTAAAACAATTCATTATATACTAGACTAATGCTTCTCAAAATTTAATATGGATAAAAATCACCGATGATTTTGTTAAAATGCAGAATCAGGCTCAGTAGGACTCAGGTGGGATCTGAGATTTTGCACTCCTACAAAGCTCCCAAGTTGATGTTTCTGGTCCAGACAGCAAGGTACAAGACTGTAAACAAACCTCACCAATTTCTATGAACACGTATCACACAGACACCTTCTCTCACCGTAGTGAAATTTTGTTACAAGTTAACAACAAAAAGACAAAATTTCTTCTATTTTAGAAAATTTAAAAAACAAATAATTCATGGGTTAGAGATGGTATAATATGAAACTCACTATAATGAAAGCAGTGCAGTGTGAAAACTTATTGGATTGTTTTGGGTGTCACAAACCTGGCATTTTGATGAAAATGTATAGCTTTAAATATTAATATTTTATTTGTGAACCAGTATCCAACTCATGAAAATAAAAGGAACAACAGAGGAAATCCAAGAACGCAGAAGGAAACAGAATAAAAATAAGAGTGGAAATTCAATTTCCCCCCAAAAAACGACAATAAAAATAATATTTTTAAGAGCAAAAACTGTTTTTTTGAAAAAGAAAAAAAATCAAAATAGTTACACTTCTCAGAAGATTGATCAAATAACAAGAAGCACATGTAAATAATATTCTGAATGGAAAAGAAGTTATAACCACAGGCAAAGCAGAACTAATATTATAATAATGATTTCAAAATAGACTAAAAGACATTAAAGAAGTGATACAAGATAATAAAAAACAATATAAATCAGGTTTAGAAAAAATCATAAGAGTTATTAGAACTCAGGAAATAAATAGATATAAAATAAATTTTAAAATGAAGACTAAACTAGAAGGAGTTATCAGAAGCAAATCAACACAACAGGTAGTTCCTTAAGCAAATAGAAAGTAAAAAGAAAAAATATTTTAAATCTAAAATAAATAAAAAGAATTCAAGAGAAAGTGGCAAATATTAAAGATCAGAAAGAATGGTCAATATATGGATAACAGGAGCTTCTGAGGATGAAAATCAAAGGAAGAGAACAAAACAACTACTAAAAACTGTAATTCAGAACATTTTCTTGGAATTAAAAAATATTTAAAACTACATATTGAAAGAATGTACTATGTTACTGAAATTATAAACCTAGAATAGCCAACACCAAGACAAAGTATAATAAAATTATTTAATTAAAAAAAATTCTTTGAGTAGCTAGGCAAAAAGATCGTATGAAAAAAAATAGATTCTATTACCATTAGGCTTTTCATCAGTCTTGCTTTATGCCAGAAAAAAATGCAACAATGGAGTTTATGATACTCAAGGAAGAAGATGAAAGCAAAAGCATTTTATATCCATTCAAACAGACTTTTAAATACAAAGACAAGAGTAAAACTTTTTTGTCATTCAGAAATTCAGGCAACTGTTGTTCCCATAAGCACTTTCTGATAAATGTACTAGAGAATGAACTTAAGATAGCCAAAATGACCGAAAAAACATTTACAGACAAACTAATAGTGAACATCAAACATATATAGTTGTAGACCCACAAGATTTAAAAGGAAGATGATATAATACATAATATCTATGTGCTTTAATAATGAAGATATAGTACAACTATTTTTAAATAGGAAAAGAGTTCCAAATTTAAAAAAATTCAAAATGGAGGAACAGAAAAAGTGGAGATTATATGCTAAAAACATTTAAAACATAAAAACATTTCAAAAACTTGTTTAGTGGATGTAGTGCAAAAAACACACAAGAAGTGTATGTAAGAAAATGTAAAAGCTTTATGAAAAGACATTAACAAAGTCCGACATAAATTTTAAAATATAGTAATATGTCCATGCATAGGAAGATTTAGTAACATAAAGTTGTTGATCTCTCCAAGTTGCATTTATCGATTAAAGGCAAATCCAATGAAAATCCCAGCAAGGCTTTTCATAGAATTTGATAAATCACCAGATATACATAGAAGAGTATAGCACCAAGAATAGTGAGAATATGTCTGAAAAAGAACAGGCAGGGAGACTTATCCTACCTGATATCAAAACTCATTTGTAACTTTAGTTAATTAAGTTAGTGTGATACCAGTAGAAGAATAAACAAACTGTACAGTGGAATTGAACTTAGAACTCGAGTACACTTCCATAATAGTAAAGAGGTGGCACGCCAAATCACTAGAGAAACAAGAGCTAGTCAATGAAATGGAAAAATGGTTACCAATCTGAAAAATTCAATATATCCCTACCTCACAATCTGAAAAATTCAAAGTTATATCACTACCTCAATATTAAAAAAAAAAAAAAATCCCAGATGGATCTAAGATTTAATTGTCTTTTTAAAAGACTTAAAAATTCTTAGTAAAAAATTGTAGGTAACTATCCTTCTGATCTTGGGATAGAAAATAACTCCTTTAGCCCATTGCTTTACTAAACTCTGGTTTAGCCACATGGCTCTATGAGCTATGGTTGCCATGTTTTCCTAGCTTTGGCCTTCTCCCCTACCTTGGGGTGGTGAATCTCTTCTCTCTTTCTTTCAAATTTCTAAATAGACTAAAAAAAAAAAAAAAAAGAAATAACTTCTTTAAAATATTTTGATATAATTGTCTATACTAAAATTGAGAACTTTTGTTTTATAGACATAGAAAACAAAGTGAGTAACTAATTAGGAGAAGATACTGGCAGTATAGAAATCAACAATAAAGAATTAGTATCAAGAATACTTAAATACTCTTACCAAAACAAAAGACATAAGCAATCCATAGCAAAATGGGCAAATAGCATGAACAAGCTTTTCATAAAAAAAAAATATATGTGGTCATAACATAAGATGCGATTTAAAGCCAAGGATGTATAGATCAAGACCATCATGAAATACCATTTTATAGCTATTTAATTGGCAAAAATGAAAAATGTGCCAATGCCAAGTTGGAGAGAATATGTAAATCCATAAGGTGGGAATATAATTGATACAATTACTTTGAAAAATAATTTGACCTTATCTCATAAGTTGAACATTCTTCACACATTTTATGCCCTACCTATCCCACTCTTAGGTGTATACTAAAGAAAAACAATTGTAGATGTATACTGGGCACATATAAAAATGCTCATATGAACTTGGTACTCAAGAACAAAAACCTTGATACAACATGCAAATTCATCAAAGGTGACATATAAATAAAACATTGAATATTCACACAGTGAAATACTGTGCAGCAGTAAAAATGAATAGACTACAGTAACACTCTACAATATGGGCAAATCTTGGAAATTTAATATTATATAAAAATTATTACACATAGCTTGATATCCTTTATATACATTAAAATCAAATGAAATAAAAAACATTATTAGGATTACATAAGAAATGGGAATGCACACACACAATTAACATGATAATTATCTCGGTGGAATGAGCAGGGTAGGGGTTATGGAATGAGATATCAAATAAGCTATTGTTTGAGTGCTGGTTTTGAAGGTGGGTACACAGCTCACTGGTGCTTACGACATTATTAGAACAGACAAATAATGGGGGATGCATGCATCCATGAGAAGTGTGGCATGAACAATTGGTATAAATTCTAACTTTCAGCTAGGCTGTGAAATAGGCAAAGATCACAACACATTTACAGTACTCCATCACACAGCCTGCCAAACAAAGACATGTTAGCGGCCAACGTGGGCTGCAACAACTCCAGTCTCACCTCGATGACTCAGGTCAAAAAGAATATTGACACTTCTCTTCCTCAAGTAATTAGCAGCTAAGAGTGTGAAGTTATACATTTCTTGAGAGTCTTGAGTTATTTGCCAATCACATCGGTTTTTGTGTGTACAAAGTTTCTTTTTCCCAGAAAATCTTTAAAAAACAAAACAACAATTACAGGGCTTACACTTTTGTCAAAGCAGATACATCCCTTATTTCTCGGGGTACACTCAGTGACTTTCAAACTATATTTCACACAATAGCATTGATCTATCACCAACAAATACCCATAATCAAATATCGTTTCAAAAAATTTGATATATGTGGTTAAATGCATTAACAATGAATTTCTGACTCCTCCTTGTGGGTGGTCATCCCTTAATTTACTTTGAATATTCTTTAAAAATCATAAATTAGTTAGACCCATATTAACACGCAGGACTATTTTTACAACAAGGTACTCCATTAACTGTCTTTCTTATCATTTTATGCCAAACATTCCTTTAAAAAGATTTCAAGTAGAAAGAAGTATACACTTGTGACTGCTTAAAAATTCCCCCTTGATCTTGCTAGGTGGCTTTGAGATATTTGTTCCAATGTTCTGCAACATCTAAGTGTAGATTTTGCTATGTTGTAACAAGCACCTTAAGCAAAGACAAATATGTCAATAACCCAGAGCTAACTTACGATTCAAATAAGGTGTAGCTTTGGGAAGGTTGTTTAGAAAAACCCAAGACAGTGTCCATCCCAGGATCCCAAGTACAGCTCAAAATCTTGAAGTCCCGGGTTTCACAAGAAAAGTCCTTGGGCTCATCAAGTACTTCTGTCCATACAAGAGAAAACAGACAAAAGACATAGTTAAACCCCTTTACTAAAAGACATTCCAAATAAGAGGCTCTGGTTAGGGTCTGAAGCCACAGAGTTACTCCAAAGGGATTGCTGAGGTGGAAGCCTACACAGCAACAGCCCCCTAAAGTCACCTTTCAAGTGCCTCATCACCATGGCCCCCTCTCCTTCCTTCCCTTGTGATTTTCTGAGATATCACAAGGATGTGTGATCAGTGTTGTGCAAGTGGTTGATACCCTGTCTATTTGACAAAGGTTGTATTCCCAGTGCCTGCCATTATTTCATTTCAGGTGCTGTGGCTTACAGAAAGTCTGGGGGGCTTGAGAAAGATAGTCAGATTTTGTGAACCTACTAAACTCAACAGCCAAGAGCTGAGTATTCCAAGGAATAGCAAAGCATCTCTAAGTCTCTGGAGTGACTGCTGCCCTCAGTGGCCACGCTAAGGGGCACAGATGAACCAAGCATCTCAGAGACTGGACACTTCCTTTGGCAGAAGAAGCAGGGAGGGAAGACATCACAGGTATTGCCCTACTGTGCAGGGGAATGAGAATCTCAAAACAAAACACAAGAGACCCCAGGGTGGGCACAAACAGACTTACATTAAAAATTAAAATGTTCCCATTCCACTATGTATCTGATAAAGCTAATTTGCTACACAGTTCAGAACAGTAATGGCCTCCATTTGCTGATCTACTGCGTACAGCTATTGTATCAGAGACAGGCACTGCTCATGTTCATCAATCCTTACAATCACCAGCACCATCCTTCATTTCACAGAAGAGGAAACTGACTCAGAGAGTCTGGGAAACTTGGCCAAGATGACACACCCAATCAGAGAGAGAAGATTCAAACCCAGGTCTTCCGGGCCACTATCCTGGCTAACATTCTGTGGTTGTTCGACCTGTAGCCTCTCTCCTCTCTCATGACCCCATGGTAATTCCAGCATGGCTGAGACAAAGCAGGATATTTTC
This sequence comes from Tarsius wallacei, assembly GCA_963574415.1. Lineage (NCBI taxonomy): Eukaryota > Metazoa > Chordata > Mammalia > Primates > Tarsiidae > Tarsius > Tarsius wallacei. The sequence continues at coordinate 11,537 of CAUYQG010097376.1, forward strand.
CCAGTGGTCCAGGTCATGACCTGAACTCTCTCTCCTTTGATACCACTGATTTCTAGGAATATAACTTTCAGCAAGGACAAGAAAATAACAAGAAATCCTGGAGATATTGCTTCAGAATATCACTTCCAGAGTCTCTTCTAGAAGACTTGGGAAACAAAAGAAAATCAAGACCATGAGTAGAAATATTTACTTGCCTTCTAGCCAAGGAGATTCAATCTATTCCTCAGGAAATAAAAAGAAAGAGCCACAGAGAATTTGCGTACTTACTTGAGACAAAGAGAACGATGCCCTTCTTCTGTTTTGAGGGCCCCTTACAAAAGATAGTTGTCCCATCTTTCCTAATGAAAGAAACATTATTCAAGTTGAACGCAAATACATGTGGATCAAGCTGTTCTCCATGAATCTGATTCTCTTCCAAATGACAAGATATGTTATTTTGCGTGTTCCTAGAAATGTAACAAATGGTGACATTGGAGCCTTCTTCCACCAGCTTATCTTTAGGGAAAATGAGCAGTGTATCCTGTTCAAGAGACTCTTGTACTGCAAGAAAAGAAAGGACAGCTGAGTTAGAATCTCACCCAAAATTAAAGCCAGCCCCCTCCCACCTCACTTTCAGGGAATCATTTTAGATTTTTCTACCTCTTAAAGAAAATAGCAACCTCGTGTTCTCCATCAAACCTCTACCCTCTGGTTCACGCAAAACACTCCTTTCCATCATTGCTCCTGTTGATAACACTGCTATAGCTGTTACTGCCAAGGATAGAGCCATTACTATTACCACTGCTGATTATTCTGTGGTTGCTATTGTTAGTTTATTATAACAGCAGTGGCTGTTCTCTATGGAGTTCTAGATATATGGGAGGCACTGTGCTAATTTTGTATATACATTCATCCCATGTCATCCTTACTACCTTACCATGACGGGACAGGTAGGACTGAGCCAAAGTGTCTTAAACTTGATGGAGCTTATGTTGAAAAAAAAGTTTCTATTGTTATCTTTTAATTCCATTTTTCCATGAACTTTTTGAAGTACCCTTGTATCATCTTCTTTTGCTTCTGTCTCTCCTTCTTCAGGATCCATTGAAATATTAAAATCCAAAGGGCTCTCCCTTTAAGGAAACTCACTGGCTTCCCGTGCCTCCCTCCTGGCACCCTCTCTAGTCTCTCCTCCACAGTCGGCCTCCCTGAAGAAGTTGCTGTACATGCTGCTCAGGATTTCCTACCCCTTCAGTTAGCTGAAGTCTGGCTGCTGACCCACTGGGCACTAAAATTGCAGTCATCCATGTGGTGTGGCCTGGACATGGGTTTTGTTTTTAAGGTCATGAGACGATTCTATCGTGTAACTGCGGTTGACAGTCAGTGCTTTGGGGTTGGGAATAATCAGATTTTCCATTTATGCTTTTTTTTTTCTTTTTGAGTTGGAGTCTCACTCTGTCGCCCAGACTGGAGTGCACCTGCTGGGCTCCAGCGATCCTTCCGCCTCAGCCTTCCAAGTAGCTGGAACTACAGGCGCGCGCTACCACACCCGGCTGGTTTTTGATTTATTGTAGAGATGAGGTCTTGCTAAGTTGCCCAGGTGGGTCTCAGCTGAAGTGTAGTGGCACAGATCACAGCTCATGGCAGCCTCAATCTCCTGGGCTCAGGTTCAGGCAATCCTTCCATCTCAGTCTTCCAAGTACCTGGAACTACAGTCATGCACCACCACACTCAGCTAATTTGTTTTATTTTTTTTTTTTTGTAGAGATGAGGTTTTGCGGCTGGGCTCGGTGGCTCAGCCTGTAATCCCAGCACTTTGGAAGGCCAAGGCGAGTGGATTCCCTGAGCCCACAGGTTCAAGACCAGTCTGGGCAACTTGGTGAGACCTCGTCTCTACAATAAAAAATTAGCTGGTCGTGGTAGCGCACACCTGTAGTTCCAGCTACTTGGAAGGCTGAGGTGGAAGGATTGCAGAGCCCAGCAGGTCGGCGCTGGGGTAGCTGTGAGTGTGCCACTGCACTTCAGCCTGGGTGACAGAGTGAGACTCCGACTCAAAAAAAAAAAAAAAGATCTCATTATGTTGCCAAGACTGGCCTCAAACTCCTGGGTTCAAGGGCTTCTCCCACCTCAGTCTCCCAAACTGCTGGAATTATAGGCTTGAGCCATCACACCTGGCCTACTTTTTAGTATATTTTAAAATGTCCTTTTTTTTTGAGTTGGAGTCTCACTCTGTTGCCCAGGCTGGAGTGCAGTGGCATGCTCATGACCACCACAGCCTCGACCTACAGGGCTCAGGCGATCCTTCCACCTTAGCCTTCCAAGTAGCTGGAAGGAACTATACATGTGCCACCATGTCCGGCTAATTTTTTAATTTATTATTGTAGAGACAAGGTCTCACCAAGTTGCCCAGGCTGGTCTCGAACCTGTGGGCTCGGGTAATCCTCTCACCTTGGCCTCCCAAAGTGCTGGGATTATAGACGTGAGCCACCACGCCCAGCCTACTTTTTAGTATATTTTAAAATTTCCTTAATAAAAAGTACAGCAATAAATGAATTAACTTTTTTTTTTTTATTTTTATTTTTTTTTTGAGTTGGAGTCTCACTCTGTCGCCCAGACTGGAGTGCAGTGGCCGCTCCCGGCCACCGCAGCCTCGACCTGCTGGGCTCCGGCGATCCTTCTGCCTCAGCCTTCCAAGTAGCTGGAACTACAGGCACGCG
>CAUYQG010097379.1:0-14970 GCA_963574415.1 Tarsius wallacei
AGAGGTTCACAAATGAAGAAAAACACCACCTGCAGTTGAATTGCTAAAGGTCAACTGTCTGGAAAAAGATATACATGGGCGTCTGGCAGATGACCTTAGATACATTTTATGGGTGCAGAAAACTATATAAGCATGTGAAAATTCGATAAAAATTGGCAGAGTCCTGACTTCTCCCCAGGAAGAAGATTCCTGTCGTTTTTGTCTTTTTCTTTTCGCCATACCCAATTCCACCCGCATCAGACCCTGTTCACCGGAGCTGGCCTCTGGCAGGTAATATATCCTGTTGATAGCCAGTTTCCAACAAATGACGATGATCTTTAAACTCTGCAATGTTCCATACACAGTCTCCTAACTATTCCTTTTATAACTACCAGAATTATACTATCTATCTGCATTTTTAATCATTAGTTTTCAATCTTAATACTATCCATTTAGCACTCAGCAAGATCTAGAAAGATTTGGGGCCTTTTTTTTTTGTAGAAGAAAAAAACAAACACTTTGCATTTTTAAATTTCATTTAATAATTTAAAACCACACAAGAGCTTTTTTCCTAGAAACTGCAACCAAATCCCTCATCAGTATATTTGATTATTGAAAACACAGAGCAATGGAATGCTGGTGGTACAACATTGATATACAGATCAACTTGGGTGGATTGTTCATGATCTTGACCTGTGAATTATTGACACTCTTAGATCAATGAAATTGTTTCCTTTTAGTTCATTTCAATTTGCATTTCTTTCAAAGAATGCAAGTTTTATTGTAGGGGCTCCTTTGTCTGCCTCCCTGAAACCTAGTGGTTCAAATCACATTAAATGAGGATTCTGCTGCATCTGGATATTTTAGGTAAATAAAATCAGTTGGCTTTGAAGGACAGTCTTTCCCCTCAATGTAGAAATTATTGCCCCTGTGTTTCAGATTCTTGAAAAGTCTTGGCTCTATAATAAAGTCTTTGTCCTTATTATATATCTGCCTTTCTCACTTTCTTTGGCAATAGGGTATTTTACTTTTTCCCCCTAAATGACCTAGTTTTCAAGTGACAAAATCCTCAATGTATCTTTCACTCAGAATAAAAAAAAAACAACCTTAAAGTCATTTTTGAGTATATCATTTTCCTTATTCTTCCTATGTATCTGATTATTAAATAATGTTGACAGTTTCCCTGTAATAATTCATCAACCTATTTCCTCTTAGTCCAATTGTTGCTACCATAATTAAGCACTGTAGTAATCATCATTTTCACTGTGTCCAATCTTGGTTCTCTACAATCCAAGGCATTCTTTACTTATAAACTTTAAAGGCTCAGCCCTTAAACTGAATGCAAAATGGCACAACTTTCTGGGCAGAAAGTAAATAGATTTTGATCTGATTTTCAGAGGGAATCTATAATTTAAAAAAGTTAAAGATTCCTGCAATAAACCATCTTCTGGCACGTTGCTTTAAAATTTTTAAAGTTATTTTATACAAGGTTATTATGAGTATCCAGAATTGACAATTCATCTGTGCAAAAGGCTATTTTATCCGAACTCCTAGAACAATTACCACCCTTAATGTGTGAAATAATTTAATAGTTTTATTTCTTTAAATATTTATTGTTTGTCTATCCAAAATATTTAGTGAACCCAGATGCCAGTTAACTGGCTAAGTCCGTAATGCTGTATCTGTAAGGTGGAATACTATGTAGTTACTAAAGCAAATGAGGTTAGATCTACCTGGCTTCGCATAGAAAAATGTTCAAGATGGGTTGCTAAGTAAAAAGGCAAGCTGCGGAGGACTTTAGAGTAGATTCACAATTTTGTTGAAAAATGAGTATATTTATACATATGTGCAGAAAAGTCTGAAAGACCATGCCCCTAATTATTACAAGAATCATACCTTAGTAGTAAATGTAGAAATATTTCTTTTAATTTTCATGCATGTAAAAATTGATTGACATTTTCATAAGAAATATATATTCTTTTTACATACACTATTGAAACAAAAAATGGCATCTATAGTCGGTAAACTGTACATGTCTAACATTTCTGTTCAATTTGACCCTTGAAAATATTTCTGCCATTACCACCCACGTTGTTAGGGTGAAGGTGAGACAAAATTGCTTCCAATTTTGAAAATGGCTTTTAAGATTCACTAACTTTGTTTTAGCAAAAATAATTTCCCTTTTTCCCAAAAGTGTCTCATATTAATGTGCGATATTCTTTCTGAAAATCCCCAATCCCGAGAGAGATTCCAGTCTCCTTTGGAGGCCAGTCTTCCATTTCCCATCATATTTTTACATATCCAGAAGTTCTGCCCATTCAGTAGTGAGAAAAGCGTTTACTAAATATCTGGGAAAATATGCATCCATTACAGTTTTGACCAATTACACTTGTAACTTCCAATTTTTCATAATTTATTTAGATTGCCTCATATTTTCCTTAATGTTTTTATAAAGATGACTTCATATAATTAAATCTAGTGGAACCACAAATATGATGAGTCAGTTTTGGATTTACTTTAATAACTATTTGAAAAAAATAACTTAAAATACCTCACATACTAAGGGTGTCAATTGTTCACTGATCTGGGATAAAATATCTTTTTGTCTACATGAGTTGTTTACTTTGGACATTCTTACATCCCTGCATAGAATAACTTTAAAATAGTTATTTTAAAAAGTGATGTCCTTTTTATTCTATAGTAATTTGTAAGTGCTTAATTGAGATGGCACATTTTAAATATGTAGGTCTATTGACAAACTCTCATTACTGAACTTAATCTTTCTATGCCTCAGTTCTTCATCTAGTCATAATAATAGTTCCTACCTGATAGAGTTGTAAGATTAAATAAAATGATCAAAATTTCAATGGGCTTAGAATATTACCTGGAACATAGTAGTGATATGTCAATTATTTCGCATTAGGGACTCATCTTTAGAGTTCTATAAAAGTCATTCAAATATAGTACTTATAACAATGACTGACACATAGTATTTAGATTTAATTGATGAAGGTAATGATGATGATGACATGACGATAATGGTGCTGATAATGTGATGATGATGATGATAGTGTTGATAATGGTGAAGATAATTATCTAAATGAATATAATTACTATTCAAACTAGAAAGGGAATGTTGAAAGTTTGGAAAAATAAGCACAAGTGGGAGCTGAAATCCAATCCACTTTTCACCACCAGTTTGTAAGCCCTTGGATGGGGCTATGTCAATCATAAGAAAGGGGCACCTTTCATTATTTTTGCAATCCAGAAGGTGCCCCCTTTTGTAACTTGTCTACTCAAAGGGAAACATTTCATTCAATATGCAAGAAGGTTCCATGTAAGTTAGTGGTCTCCTTAGAATTACAGTATTTATAATCCATGCAAACATAGTTGAAGAATCACTTATGAAAATATCTCATTTCTTTCTTACTTCTCTTTCTAAACTCTTCCCCACCACATTTCACAAGAATATCAAGGGATCTCTTATATTCTGTCTCCTGAGGGAAAGTGTGTCTTTCAATGCCATCTGCAGAAGTTTCTTGTAAGGCATTTTCCCCTCCTGAATTTTGTTTTCTAAAGACTAAGTATTCTGAAAAGATGATGTCAAGTCCCCAGATTGAACTCTGAGTTTTCAAAAGGTGCACACTGAAGAAGTAAAAGGATTTTGGAGGGAACAGGGAGCTACTTGGAGGTAGACTTCTAAAGGCTTCCAGTCTCAGTGCACATTCCTAGGTATATATATAGCGTAAAAGCAAAAAGTTGTTCAATACTGACTTGCATAATAAGGATGTCAGCTGTAGCCACAGCAGATTACAATATAAAGCCTTTTCTCTGTAAAAGTCCTAAATTGCAAAGGAAGCCTGGAACATGATGCAACCAGTAATGGAAAAGATTATAATTTCCTGCCAGCCCAATAGAATTTTGAAGCTGAGACTTGGATTTAATTTTATTAAATTAAAATAAAACCATTGATAATTCTTGCATTCTTTACAAAACTAGATTCATCAAACTTATCCAGAGAATTTAGTCCTTTTATCAGCTTTGTCTCTGTCAAACTGGGATATGCACTTTTAAACATCCAGAAGAGTTTAATATTTAATAAACTGAGATCCAAGATTTTTCACCTTTCCTATAACCTCTTTTTGGAGGAGATATGAATGGTTTTGACTAATTTTCATTCAAGGATGAGTCTCAAAAAGTTCTGGAGGCATAAATAGTATGAGCTTCATTGAGAATAAAGCAGAACAAACACGTTAGTAGTAAACTAGAAATCATTTGAAAAAGAAAACTGTATTCATTTGAACTAAAATTCCAAATTTAGTGATGGACAATAGAACAGCAAATAAAACATCATCTAGTTGCAACAGACTCTCTAATGTATTATAAACTTTAGCTTTGTTGCAAGAAGGAAAGTAAAAATATTCTTTCGTAGTGGGAGCAACAGACCAGAGGCGTTTAATCACCTCTTCCAAGTGTAAAATCACTGATGGTAAAATCACATCATTATCCTCGTGGAGGTGAGAATCATTTATGCAAACTTAAAGTCACCCTTGACAAACACGCTCTTTGTTGATTTAATTAAGTGCCAGGTATTGTTCACCCACTTCGCCTCCAGGTACACACACATCCTTTCCATAAATATTCTGGGAGGACAGTCTGTGTCATCTGTCAACACCTCAGTTAACATCTACATAAAAAAAATGCAACTACTATGGAATATGAACTGAAAAAAATTCATCCAGCTTTTAGTGAGTAACATTAGCACACTCTTAAAGACACTACTAACAAGTTTAATTACTGTTTATTTTGGTATGGATGGCAGTTATCCAAAGACAAACTTCTTACTAAATGTATTTTTGCAAAAGTAAAAAAGAAAAAAAGATGAAATAAATAAATGTAATTGCAAGTTACTGCCAGAAGTTAGACTTTTATTAATATGGCATTAACTCAGAAGATAAATGCTTTTTAATTTTTTTTCAAATTACAATTTTCTTTTAGAGAACCTTCCTCTCCTAGTCTGACTTTCAATCTGATATTGTTTTCAAATTAATTTTCATTGTTTTCTTTTAAAAGTGATATTATTATACTCTTTTAGAGTTTTAATCCCAAAGGAAAAGTATTTTTAAAAGCTTCACATGCTAAAATATTGAAAAATGCCTAACAGCATAATTTAAAACAGTACTAGACAAAGTTTAATTCTTGGACAACTGTTGGTCTGAGAACTCTCTTACTTGTCTGTCACTAGTAAGTATGTAAAATGAGAGGCAGCATTAGGAATAGAAAGCAATTTGGTATTATCACAATATTTGTGTTGTATTTGCCAAACTTTATCAATCTGCTATGGACTGGAGGAGGAAAAAAAAAAAAATTCTTTGTCACAGACTTTGAGAAATACTAAATTGTAAATGGCACCAGGCTAAACTTCTTAAGTGGAACTTACGATAACTGGGAGAGATACTGCTTTAAAATGTATGTTTACATTATACGCAATCAAATATTTTTCCAATTTTTTCTCTACAAAATGTAGATATGTACTTAGTAAATAGGCTTGATATATTAAATATTGCAAATTAGCCTTTGATTAATTAACTGTATGCTGAACATAACCTTCTTACAAACTCACGTAAAACGTTCAAACCTAAGAATTATAGGAATTCTTGAGGAAGAAGAGAAAGGAACAGGTTTGGAAAACCTGTTTGAAGGAATAATGGAGGAAAACTTTCTTGACCTTGTCAGAGATGTAAACATCCAGAAACAAGAAGTCCAAAGAACCTCCAGAAGATTTATTGCAAAATGGTCATCCCCAACGCATATGATCATCCAGTTATGCACAATTAATATGAAAGAAAGAACTTTAAGAGCAGTGAGACAAAATCACCAAATAATTTACAAAGGTAAACGAATCTGACTAACAGCAGACTTCTCAGAAGAAACCCTACTAGCCAGAAGGGATTTGGGTCCTAACTTCAATCTTCTCAAACAGAATAATAGTTAGCCAAAGAATTTTGTATCCTGAAAAACCAAATTTCATAAATGAAGGAGAAATGTCTGCTTCACAGAGAAGCATACACTGAGAGAATTTGTCACTACTAGACTGGCTCTATGAGAAATACTCAAGAGAGTTCTAAAGACTGAAACAAAAGATTAAAAAACACTGGTTTAAAAAACCCTGGAAATCATAAAGTTCACAATCTTAATGGAATACCAACACAATTTAAAATAAATAAATAAATAAAATCAGATATCAACCAGTATGATAAATGGAATAGTTCCTTACATATCATTATTAACTCTGCACATTAATGGTCTCAATGTCTGACTAAAAAGATATAGAATGAATAAAAAAAACACAACCCAAATATCTGCTGCCTTCAAGACAGCCACTTACCTTGCAAAGACACCTATAGAGCAAAGGTAAAGGGGTGGGGAAAATATTCCATGCAAATAGAAATCCAAAATGAGCTGGAGTAGCCGTTCTCATATGAGATAAAACAGACTTTAAATTAACAACAGCCAAAAAAGACAAAGATGGTTACATAATGATAAAAGGATCAATCCAACAAGAAGACATAATAGCTTTAAACATATATGCACCTAATACCAGAGACCCCAGCTTTATAAAACAAATTCTACTAGACCTAGAAAAAAAGAGACAGACAACAATACAATAATAGTGGGAGACTTCAACACTCCACTGACAGCAATAAACAGATCATCAAGGCAGAATGTCAACAAAAAAACATTGGAGTTAAACCAGACTCTAGAACAAATGGAACTAACAGGCATCTACAGAACATTCCATCCACAAACTACAAAATATATATTTTTCTCAGTAGCACATGGAAAATTCTCTAAGATAGACCATATGATAGGCCACAAATCAAGTCTCAATAAAATAAATCAAAATCAAAATCATATCAAGCATCTTCTCAGACTCAGTGGAATAAAACTAGAAATTAACTCTAGGAAAAACTCACAAAACCAAACAAAAACATGGAAATTAAAAAATCTACTCCCGAAAGATTCCTGGGTCAACAAGGAAATAAAGATGGAAATAAAAAAAATTCATCTCAATGAATGATAACAATGAAACAAGTTATCAAAACCTCTGGGACACAGCCAAAGCTGTGCTCAGAGGAAATTTTATAGTGCTAGGGCCTACATTAATAAGATTGAAGAATTACATATTGACAGCCTGACATCACAATTCAAGGAACTAGAAAATCATGAACAAATTAAACCCAAGGTTAATAGAAGAAAATAGGCAACAATCAGAGCAGAACTAAATAAAACTTAAATTAAAAAGGAAAATAATTCAAAGAATCAATACACAAAAATTCAGTTCTTTGAAAAGATAAACAAGATAGACTGCCAACTGTATTAATTAAGAATTGGAAAGACTCAAATTAGCTCAATCAGAAATGAAAATGGAAACATTGCAACTGATACAATGGAAATTCCAAAGATTATTTGAGACTGTTGTGAACACCTCTATACAAATTAGACAATCTAAAGGAAATGGATACATTCTTGGAACATACAACCCCTCATTCTTAAATTTGAAAGATACAGAAAGCCTGAACAGACCAGTAACAAGTAGCGAGATTAAAACAGTAATTAAAAGTCTCCCAACAAGAAAAAAATCCAAGACCTGATGGACCCACAGCTGAAATCTACCAGACCTTCAAATAACTGGTGCTAATTTTACTGACACAATTCCACAAGATTGAAGAGAAGGGATTCCTCTCTAACTCATTTATGAAGCCATTATAAATCTGATACCAAAGCTAGAAAAAGTCAAAACAAAAAAACCACAGGCCACCATCCTTTGTGAATGTAGACGCAATAATCAACAAAATATTAGCAAACCAAATTCACCAGCACATTAAAAAAATATATACAACATTCAAGTTAGTATTATCACAGGGAAGCAAGCGTGGTTCAACATATAGAAAGCAATAAGAGTGATCCACTACACTAATGGAATTAAAAACAAAAATTATGTGATAATTTCAATAGACACAGAAAAAGAATTTGACAAAATCTAGCATCCCTTCATGATAAAATCCCTCAGCAAGATAGGCACAGAGGGAACATTCCTCAAAGTAATAAAAGGCATATACGACAAACCCACAACCAATGTCATCCAGAACAGAGAAAAGTTGAGTACATTCCTGTCAGAACCAGAACACTTTCACCACTACTAGACAGCATAGTACTAGAAGACCTACACAGAGCAATCAGACAAGAAAAAAATAAAAATAAATAAATAAATAGATAGATAGATAAATAAATAAAAGTTATCCAAATCAGAAGAAATCATTCTATCCTTCTATACCAATGAAATGATCTTATAACTAGAGAACCCCAAAGACACCTCTAAGAGACTCCTGGACTTGATCAATGAATTCAATAAAGTTTCAGGATACAAAATCAACACACACAAATCAGTAGCACTGCTATGCACCAATAACAATCAAGCTGAGAATTAAATCAAGAATGAAATTCAATTTACAATAGCAGCCAAAAAGTTAAAATACCTATGAATACATTTTACCAACAAGGTGAAAGAACTCTAAAAGGAGAACTACAAAAATCTGATGAAAAAATTGTAAAGGACAGACACAATGGAAAAACACCCTATGCTCATGGACTGGAAGAACCAACATTGTTAAAATGACCATATAACTCAAAGTAATTTAGATATTCAACGCAGTCCCTATCAAGCTATCAACATCAGTTTCCTCAGAGTTAGATGAAAATGATATGTGTTCAGATTAGAACTGACATTATTGACTAGTCACTTTTCTTTTTAATACAAATGATAATAATAGCAACACTTGCATCCAACCTATTTGATTGCAAAGAGGAGGTATTCAGTAGGATTATTTCAAAGGAAAAAATTATTTTCCTATGATTGTATGAACATATAAACTTTGATAAGAACCAGAAGCCCAGGTCTAGAAATAATAAACATTTCTCTTCATGTCTGAGTCATTGTTTCTCTGTTTTCATCTACCCCATTCCTCATTCCAACCAATGGAAATTGTCTCCTTTCTTTTATTTTCTATGTCTTCATTCTTCAGCTTGTCCATTGTATATTTCATCCTCTTTATATAATTTTTGTCCCCTTTCTACATCACACATTTTCTATCCCTAACTAGTATTTTAATCTCATATATAAGATAGAAATTTCATCTCTGTGGGAGGAAAAAAAAAGTAGTTTTCTCTTCTCTTAGAATAAATCCTTTACTGAGAGGCTGTGACCAATCTGACTGAGGAATTTGAGGTCAGGGATTCTGAGCATCCACACCTCATTCATAATCGCTCTTTCTCTTGTTCTTTCTGTTTTTTAATAGTTTCGGTTTAGAGGAAAATAAAGAAATCTTGATTTCTTGATTTTTTAAAATTTATTTACACCAAACCATATTCTGGTTTTACTAGAATGACTGATTGTTCATCTTCTCTTTTGATTTCTGTATATATTTATCTACTGACTCATGATCCGTGGGGCTGTGATTCTCATCTGGGAGTGATTTTCCCTCAAGGTACATTTCACAATCTCTTGAAACGTTTTTGATTGTCAGGAGTGGGTAGTGAGTACTGCTGGCATCAAGTGAGTAGAATCTATTCTACAATGCACATGACAGCCTTCACATTAAAAAGAATTATATGCCCCAAAATGTCAATAGTAACCAAGCTAAGAATCTTTGCCATAAGAAAAGGAAAATATTTGATATGAATTATTGCCTTTCCTGGCTTTGGTATTAGAGTGATACTCTAAGACTCTTTTATTACCTTTCCTAACAGTCTAATCTTTCAAGTATACACATCCTGGTCCACAGAACAAGCTATAAGTCGTGAAGCTCATTCTTGAGTCAGGGTCAACAGAGCACACAATTTTCTCAAAATTTGGATTCAGCTTCCTTGGTCCAGTCCAAATAGATCACAAAATTAGTATATTTTTCTTACCCTTTGCAAGGGTCAGTGATGACATCTGTATAACAGAAGGCAAATTAACAAGAGAAAAACATAATAAATTTATTTAACACAATTTTATATACCAAGGAAGATTTCAGAAATGGAGACACAGAGATCCAGGGAAAACAGTATATTTGTATGCTTAGGGTCAATGAAAAATAGACAGTAATATAGAAATGAGATTAGATAAAGAAAGGAATATGACCTAATGGTAATAAATTGTGGAAAACTAAGCAAGGGTTGTTTAGATTCTTCTTGATTTTTCTTTGTAGCATTTCTTCTCCCTTAGGTATGGGCTAGGCCTCTCCAGAATGAGGGTGAGTTAGGTGAGGTAGGTTGGAGAATTCCTCTATGATCATGGTCACACAGAAAGGTAAAGGAAAAGTAGGGAAAGGTGGCAGTGGCCTTGTTTCTGAGGCTTTCTCAATTGCCCAAGATGTCATATTTGGGGTTATAGTGTTCTTAAACCGGACACAGGGGTGCTCCATTACAGCATCAGATGCGATGTCTACAACATGGGCATATCAGCACTGATCTTTTAGAAAGGTGGTGAGTGGAGTGAATTTTTAGAAGGATATATGGTTAAGCAAGGATTGTAAAACATCTATAGAACAAAAATATAATTGCCTCAATATTTACTACCTTTTTACTCATAACAAAACTCAATATGACTGAAAAATATTGTTTTAGATACCTAGTTCTCATTTTTTAAGAACTCTTCATTATTATTATCTCTAAGAAAAAGGAAAGGCATATAATATATTCGATGAACTCGTGACTTTTTTTTAACCTCAGTCACCCTAGGGTGGGGGAACTTTGACCTTCAATTCCAGGAACTCTTTCTAAGCTTTTTTCTGGAAACAAGTCTCAAAAACGAAAACAGAGGCAAGGCAGGACAGACCACTTAGATGCTAATATTCTCTAGAGGAGGAGTGGGGTACTGTTTTCCAAGGAGTGAGAAGGAGTTTCCAACACAGACTCTGTAAAGACTTTAATGGAACTGGTGTGTGTTGTACCCACACAACTTGTTGAGTATTTGCCCCAAGAATATAGTGAATATACAATATAACATTAACGATTATTTGGAATGAAACATTCTTCTGTCTGGTGATATTTGTTTGTTGGGAAACACTTACTGATTCTACCCCTGGTTTCCCTTGTGATATGATTCCACAGAGAGGAGCCTCGTGACTGAGAAGACTGAGGTAATGTTTTCCTCTCATAATATAAAGCAAATAAGGGTGGATTAACCAAAGGCATGGATTTTGAAAGGATCACTTTAGAGCTATTGGTCTCACTCATAGTCTTGGGCTACACAAATAGGACAAGTCACTTAAACATTTTGAGTTCTAATCACAATATCTTTTTATTGAAGGTAATACCTACTTTTCAGCATTGTAGTAAAACAACATCTTTTTTCACAGCTTCACCATTTTCTAGTTTTGTGAATGCTGTTATTCTCTGTAATGTTATTGTGCCTCTAGCAGACCAATGTTATATCTGTTTATATCTACAATGAAAACATTTTTAAGGATGTTTCCCTCTCTACATCAAGAAGAGAATGATGACTGCAAATCATTATATGCTCTTATTAATGGAGAAGTGGAGAAGGCACCAAATTAAATCTGCATAGCAAACTTTACTCTTGCCTACTGTGCTTTTCCTGGGCATCTCCCCATAACCAGTCCTCATACCCATCTTTATTTCAGTGGACAATAATATTTAAATCTGAATGCAAAGTCACTTTGAGATTTACTCATTTATCTGGCTATCTCCCATATATACATGAAGTATACATGTTATTAAACCTCTCTCTCTTTTTTTTCTTGTTAGCCCGTCTTTTTGTTACATGGATCCATCCCACCTATATGAGTAGAAGAGAAATATTTTTCCTCCTCAATCTGTCTCAATTTTCTTATTTATAAATGGGGGAAGACTGTATTTACCTCACAAGGTTTTCTTGAGAAAGAAATAAGTTAATGTCTATAATAGCTGCAAAGCACTTTTAATGGTGCCTTGTCACAAATGTGAGCTATAATTAATAATGCATGTTGAGCTTTCAGCATGGTGCTTGACACCTGGCAATCATTCCATCAATAGTAACTATTTTTATACAAAGCAGGTACTATTATTGATTTAAAAATATGGATATATGGCAGGAGAGAATATTTTAAATGAACTAGGAAAGTTTTGTGTTGCTTTATCAAACATATGCTTAGTGATAATGGTTAGGCTGAGTGGGAAGCTATTAGTCACACAAAAATAATCAGTCAAATGAGAACTTTTTCATAGACGTGAATTATTCCAGTTAGTTAGATTAAGTTTTGGCTGGTTGACAATAATTAAGCACTGCTCAAATATTTGTAAAGTAGACTTACCATACTACTGCAAATGGGTGGCCTATATTGCCTGACACAAATTTCCACTTTATCGGTGTTCTTCACATTTGTAGATCCTATTACAGGGTTAAACCAAATCAACAGAATCCTTCCATCCATTAATTTCTAATGAAACCTGTATTGGTACCATCTGCAGCAAAATAAAATTATTTGCACACACCTCTACCTATCAAAGAAGTATTTTGAGACAGACTGTTGAGAAAATGGAGATTATGAGATTACATGGTGATTATAATGATAATGATGCCTCATGTTCTCACAATATTTCATTTTTCAAAGTGCATCATCAAAAACAACTTTCTTGAATCTGCACAACAAAATTGAATATGAGAAGTATTAAATAAAACATATAGGAGGCCATTGATTTGAAAAAGCTTGCTACACCAGGCCCAATAGACCAGACCAAGATCACTCATGTTAAAGTTCCAACTCACTAAACTGAAACAAAGTTGTTTATCTGACCTTCCAAGAAATCAGGAAAGAAAGAAATGGTAGCCAAATTCCCAAACAGACCAGTTATAACCAGTATAATAAGGAAGTCTCCTCTATTTTAACTTTTACAAGGAAAGTAACTTTGAAATGTCCAATTTGTTTTTTGTTCCCTGCAAGCTTTCTCCAGCCCTTTTCTGCCTATAAAACCAAACTTCTCTGTTCACCTCATCAGAACACTAGGTCTGTTTTTATAGGATGAGGTATTGCCTAATTCTAAAATCACAAATAAAAGACAAATAAGATCTTTCCATTGAGTTTGTTGTAATTTTGTTTTCTGGGAGAAGTAATACAAAACTGTCACCTCTTTATTAGGATTTAGAAAACTGATGCTTCTCTCATCTACCAGACATACTTGAGAGATGTTTATTTAGCTGGATTATGATCAGTAATTCCAACTCATTGCCATGTAGAGTGCCTTAACCTACTATCAACTTTAAGTCTTGTTAAGCCTAGAGTACTCCCCTAGCAGAACTTTAATCTGACTCCTTTAGAATAAACGCCTGCTAGTCTTTCTTGAGTCAGATGCTAGAAGACCTAAGAGAAAACAAGTCTACTTATTCTTGCCCAATAGCCCTAAAGCTATCAGTACTTGAAGATCTTAGGCATCTATTGTCTAAATTAAACTTCCTTTAATAGGTGTGTATTTAATCCTAGAAATTTCACGTCATCAGAAAAATGTAGTTTATCTAACTCCTTGAGAAAAAATACTGTATCATAAATTAATTCATTCAACTAATATTGACTAACGGGCAACAGTATTAGAATATTTTTTGTGTGCTTATATTAAGCCATGATCAGGAAAGATAAGATCCCCGATCCTAGGTAATTTACATATCAGGACAGGAAAGATAGGTAATAATCAAGAAATAAAATAATCTTAAATTTTATTCAGCAATAAGTTGCTCTGAAGACTTCAGGAAGTTGTCTTTGAATGATAAAAAAGAAGCCAGATGTTTAAAAATCTAGGTCAAGAGGGAGCTAAGTAAAGGAAAAAACTAGTGCAAAGGTAAGAGTCAGGCTAGTAAATTCAAAGGATAAAGTGAATTGAGTAAGCATGAAGTAAGTTGAACAAGGGATCAAATGAGAAGAATTAAAATTGGAGACACAGGCAAGAACAGGTTTTATGTGATCTTACAGTGCACAGTGAGGGATTTGGATTTTATACTAAACCTTAACCACGTCTTTTGGTTTTAAACATGGAAGAATTTGATACACAGCTTTTGAGAGATTACTTTGGATTGTTTATGGAGAATAGATTACAGAAAGACAAGAATGGAGGAGTGGAGGTTGATAATTTGTGAGGGGGTATCCAGTAGATAGATAAAAAGATAGAGAAATTATTATTATTATTATTATTATTTTGAGTTGGAGTTTCACTCCGTTGCCCAGGCTGGAGTGCAGTGGCATGCTCACAGCCACCACAGCCTTGACCACTGGGCTCAGGCCATCCTTCGGCCTCAGCCTTCCAAGTAGCTGGAACGACAGGCGCACCACCATGCTTGGCTAATTTTTTGATTTATTGTAGAGACGAGGCCTCACCATATTGCCTGGGCTGGGCTCGAATGTGTGGGCTCAGGCAATCCACTCGCATCAGCCTCCCCAAGTGCCAGGATTACAGGCTGAGCCACCAAGCCCAGCCGAGAGAGAAATTATAATTCAAGCTGGTGTTGAAAATAATAATTGCTGGAGAGGGTGTGGCGAAAAGGGAACACTTCTACACTGTTGGTGGGAGTGTAAACTAGTGCAACCTCTGTGGAACAGTATGGTGATTTCTAAAAGCCCTAAATATCAACCTCCCATATGACCCTGCAATCCCCCTACTGGGAATATAACCTGAAGAACTCAAATCACTCTATAAAAAGATACCTGCACACGTATGTTTATCGCAGCATTGTTCACAATAGCAAGAACATGGATGCAACCATGTTGTCCATCAAAAGAGGACTGGATCAAAAAAATGTGGTACATATACACGATGGAATACTACGCAGCCATAAAATAGAGCAAAATCATGGATTTCGCAGCAACTTGGATGGAACTAGAATCTATAATACTGAGTGACCTCTCACAGAAACAAAGATCGGAGTATCACATGTTCTCACTCATATAGTGAACCTTG